>JAOEHY010039061.1:4442-31855 GCA_025447955.1 Psilopsiagon aurifrons | reverse complement strand
GCTTTTAGATGTGCAACAAGGCTGCAAACTGGTTGTCTCTGACACAACTTGTTCCTATTTTCTACCCAGTTGCTTTAAGAGTCCTTGCCTTGTCCATATCCCCTCCCACGCTGAGCAGGAAACAGCTGTATGCATGTAAACTGCTGGGACACACAAGCAAGTTCACCTGATTTACAGTTTCTGCCTCCCCTATTTCCTGCCCCATGCATCAATCAGTTGAACATTTTGCACATTTATAAGAAAGTAAGAAAACAATCTAATGAAAGAAAAACACGTGTTCATCTCTGCAGTGATTTAGGGAAGCTGGACTTCCCTAGGTTCTTACAGAGCTCTTCATAACATTGTAATTAAGCCAAATAACTCATTCTGGGTAATCTTGAGCAGTAATTGCAACACACTTGGCTAACCCAAATCAGGTTGCTGGAACAGGTGTGAACACCATATGCATGCTCTGACAGATCTGAAGAGGTCCAAATAGTCTGTTCCAGCACAGAATTCAAAAGACATCCAGTACTTAAGTCAAAATACCTGCTTCCAGTCAAAACAACAAATCCCTGATGAGCTCCAGAGGGTATGAACTTAAGAAAGGCTCAAAACATTAAAGCACGCAAACCTGAAGGGAAAAGAAAAAACCCTAAACAACCCCAAATTCACACCACACACTGAAAACCTCTACTTTAAAGATGATTCCCTGATCAAGTCCTGTGTTATGGCTTATAGAATTGTGGGTTCAGCTCCTGCTCGAAAATTTCTCACATAACCTTGCTCTACCGCTTAGTCTGATTCTCTGAAAACTTGGTTACTGCTGGGAAATCCATGGGGTATCTCAGTTCATGGAACAGGCCAGCACAGGACAACTGCAGACGGCACCAACAGACCTGATGAATAATTTATAATGTATTTAAATGAGGAAAACATGGAAACTCCAAGTGCTAGGACTGCTTTGTATTAGGATTTTTAATCAGAACAATGGTATTAGCTGAGCATTCCTTTATCTTCATTTTTCCCTTTGTCACGGTGGGAAAATAGCTCACAATATTAATTAGACCTAGAAGCCAAATTTGGCTAGCTTTATAAAGCTGCACTTGGATGCAATTTTCAGTTCAGTGGATAAATTATTACTTATACAAAGCTATCGTGCTTTAGGTATTATACACACATAAAACCACACATGTGCATGCCTACATATATTAAAACACAGATTCAATGAATTTATGAATTGCTCATCAAGGCAGGGTTTCCATTCAAGGCAAATTAACATCAAAATAAAAACGGATCAGCTTTTGACAGTTCTCATGTTGAACTATTTTTTTCTCTTGAAGACACAAACAAGCTGGTTTAGCTTTTTCAGTGCAAATTGTTCGTGTTTCTCCCAAGACATCTAGCCATTCCACTGCCTGCAAAAGCTGGCTCAGCACTTCAAATGCTCTCCTTTTCCAGATCTCACAGTTATTTCTGGTTTACTGGCATGACTTCCTATAGAAGTGGCAGCCAATATTTGCAATTGATTCATTAGACACTAAATTGACAGACTGACTTCAAAATCACACTATTTTAACAGTTCTAGTGGGAAAAAAAAAGAAGCTCTTTTGAACATTGAAATCTATTTCAAACTATGCTCGCAAGCCGCAAAATAGAAATGAAAGTCATCGAAATTATATTTCAATGCCTAAAGATAATCACATCATGGTGTGCGCACTTAAACAAGCAAAAAGGGTCCAGGTCAGATACGTCAATCTTTTGGAGGCTGCTGCATCATGAAAAACTGTGGCAGCTCAAGAAGCTTCCTCAGGTCAACTACGTTCATTGAAGTCTGTTGAGCTTCTGTCTTTTCAGATTTAAAAAGACCCAAATCCTCTTTCATTTCTCCGTCAGTAAGTACACTGTTTCCTTTTAAAAAATACTCTAAAAGTATTCATAAATAATATTCTTAAAATCTGAAAGACACTATTTCATTTCAACCAGCACGGTCCTTAGAGATGAAGCAACAAAACATAAGTACAGACATGCTGCACTGACATGTTTTTGTATGTATTTTTGACTAATAGCTTATTTCACACTTGAAAGCTCTATCAAAGCCTGAGGTGACCATCATGTATTTTGCTACTGATACAAACCAGCTAGCTACGTTTTTCATCCTCCTTGATAATAAATCACAATGTCAAAACCCTGTCTTTCACCCATGCCCTGTGTTTTCCAGGACAGTGGTGGGGGAGGGAAGAATGACCTCCGAGTTATGAATTTTACTCAAATCAGATCCTCCTTTTTAGTACACCAGAGCATAGTATAGACCATTAGTCTTCCTCAGCGTCTTGCTCACCAAACAAGAGTTACCACAAACACTTCGATGATTCACTCTCTCACTGCTAATCTCTTCTCCCTCCGCAATACATATCCTCTGAGTAACAGTTTTGCCAACTGGGACCAAGTGAAGGAATAAGGGATGCTGTTCCCATTGTTCAGTAGGATGAGTCACTGCACATCTGGGAACTGGGGGAATCAAGAAACACAAACAGAAGGCCTAAAATGAGCCCACAAGTTCCACAATGCAGCATCACAGTTGGATCTTTATTTAAATTAGCATTATTGTTTTAAACTGCCCTATCTGCAGTATAAAGCTTGGGGAAGCCAGAGAAAACAGAACAATTTGCTTAAAAACTCACTGGGGGAAGAGAAAGGGAGGAAAGGTAAAATATAAACATTCACTCTTGCTTCCTGAATTAGTGTTGAAAGTTCTTTTTTTATATGCTAGATTATTTTGAACAGAGCTTTCCCAAGGCAGAAAAGCCACACAATTGAGAAGGTTTTATTCTATATGAATGTCATCCTAACATTAGCTCCAAATAAGTCACTATGAAAATAATTGAATGTAACATCTCTGTCCCTTTAGGCTAAGTTCATAGCACGTAAGAAATCTCCACACAGATTATTGTAACTAATCTGGCAGCACTTCCTTTGCCATCAATAGCCTCACTGCAAAAAAAGCAAGCAGAAAACACTTGGGCAGAGATCCCAGAGTACTAATTCAATGAAAAATAAATGCACAACAATGTAGATTGCTTTAAAATACCCAGACACTCTGTAATAAGAAATGTTCTGCAAGGCTATAGTTTAATCAACTTGCTACTTTAACCCTCAGCCAGTTATTCCATGTGACAGTTGGTCAGATCATAAACAGCAGTGAAACATCCTATTGTCCAGTTCCCTAAAATACACTCATTTCCAACTTTGCCTTCTCAAACGCGGATACGTCTACATTCTGCTCTGAACTGAGACTTGAAAGGGGACCCTATGTTCCAAATTGGCTTTTTTCCTTCCCTTGTCCCAAGGCCTTTTTGACATAATATTAATTTAGTCCTTCCTGATCATTCTGTCTCTAGCTGCTAAATTTAGTGCACGATTTAAGGTAGACCTGTCAGCCTTTGCTTGTTTCAGATGATGAATTAAACCACACAGGATGGAAACATTATACTTCAAGGAAGTGTCTAGTACAGATCTACAAAGATTCCCACAAATACAGCAAAACACAGGGAGAAACAGAAACTGTAACTGCCCCGAACTGCAGCTGAATCTGCAAGACGAAAGCAACAGTGACCCAAATAAAAGAACAGCACTGTTTGTATCCCACCCTCCATTCAGGAGATGTTAAGCACTCAGCAGCAGGGCTGAAAAACACAGAGGAAATCCCAGAAAGAAGTTTGTGAATCTCCCAGCCTTTAATCTCTGAGATCTTGGAAACACAAATGGGATGGATTTAATGAAGTACCGACACACAATTTAATCCAAAGTTGGCCTTTATATAAGGTTCTATCCCATCAGGGCTACCAGAGACACATACTGATGAAATGCAACCCTTATGTTATGCAACTTTCAGTACCAACACGCAAGTGAAATCTCTGTTTTTGAGATAATTTTTGAGACAAGACTTCATTTTTTCCAAGCTTTCCGGGATGCTGGTCACCTGTTGAATGTACGGGGTTTGAATGTTATCATTTCAGATGTTTAATAAAAGGAAGCTATACAAAGCAGAGGCCCAAGGGAAGACCAACGTCACTGGCACAGAAGAATGGGCAAAATATCCGGGAGACTGGCAACTGAAAACGTTGGAGATGTCAGATCAGCCAAGTTTCTGGGTACCGAGATTAGAATCCAAAACCTCACCAGCACAGAGACACAGGAAACGCTTTTCTTTGTGAGACCTACTGGCCACAACAAGCAGGTTAACATCCTGCCACAAGAATACATATACCCCTTGAAAATCAGCACACAGACATGGCTTGAGGTTCTGCACCCTGGTTTTGTCCAAGGGGAGCAGTAGTCCTTTACAAACCCCCAAAAGCCAGGGTTAAAATTTCATGACACAACCAACCTCCCCTCCCCAACCTGCAGGCTCCTCCAACAACTTACTTCTAAACCTGCGCTTCTATTCAGCCTCACTGGTAATAGGATTTACTACAGCCAAAAGTGTGTCTCTTCTCTGTGACAGCTGATGAATTGAGTATTATTTTCCAAGGAGATAAACAAGTCTGTGCTTGTTAAGAACTCACTCAGAAGGATGTTGAAGTAACCTAAATTGCCCTGAAATGCTCATGCATTCTACTCCAGAATTCTGTTCTACAGATATTATACATCCTGACTGGGCACTGAGATTTACTGACAAAAAACAAACATTAATTCCTCATTCAATCACAAGTTCCAAGGCAGAGACCAGTCACTTCTACATATTTAAGCCATACAGAATTCTATCCAATCTCTCTAGTATTGTTTAACTTCCTCCTTAACAACAGACTGAGCTACTGGCTCCCGTCCAGCAACTCCAGTGCTTATCCAAGTTGCTGCTATCTGTACCCAACAAACAAAAAAGTACCATTTGGTTCCAAGCTTCTTCTAAAAACTACTTCTTCTACTTCTTTCTATTGCCTAGTCATGCAGTACAGGGATCAGGAGTTAAAGTTAGAAAAATCTTTTTTTTATTAGCTCAGTACAAGCAGGCAATGCAAAACTCAGTTTGTCCAAGTCAGGATGGTTTTCTATAAGCTCATCCTTCATGCACACAGGCCAAACTGTATGCTTTACAACACATGGATAAAAAACTGTGTGCTAAATTAATTATCCCGCATAAAGTCCAGGCTAATCTGAGCTCCCACATCAGTGATAAGACTTATGGATCCCTGTGACAGAATGAAATTCTAGCCTTCCAAAGAAACTCTCAACAGAAGCAGAGCTGCTGTGGAGAAGGGCAACTCCTCTGTGCCTTAGCTATTCCCAGCAATTAAATACAGCAACTTTCTGAAAGAGCTTCAAGGAAAAGGAAAATGTCACATTTCTTCCCTGAAATTCTAGGTACTTCTACATCAACAGGATGTAGAGAAATTACTCTTGATGCTATGCTAACAGTTCTGTCCATTTGTCTCAAACATGCAACAGCGCCTCAAGGAGAAAGGGAATTTTCTGTTAATAGACTAAGGCAAGCTCATCCTACACGGCAAGCTTCATGAAGCATTAACAAAAATCCCCACTGTTTTGGTTTTACTCCTACTTACTGTCTCTTCATCACTGCTATTTCTGCTCCACAGATTTGCAATGACTAGAAGGAAAAGCAGGTGCAAGCAGCAGAGAAAAGAGTACTGGCCACAAACAAAAATATGCACAGTGAAATGGAAAAGGGTTAAATGATTGCCTTTATTTTTAATTCTGGAAAAATCCTTAGCCAGACTTGCACATTAGCCATAGCGATTTAACATTTCTCAGCCTTCCCTGACTAGCAGCTAGCAAGCTTTGAGGATTAGATGCAAGGGGATATATATCCAATTCATGTGGAAGAATCATGGTTATGTTTAAGCAATAAAAAAACTCCAATAACTGCCTGCACCATCAAGCAGCGTGCCCAGCTCGCACACACTCATCCTGGCACGAGTGCACGACAGACATAGTCATAAGCATCCCATGAAAGGATTCCTTCCTGTTTCCCTGCCAACTGTCTAAGTGAATGCATTGTCTAAAATAGCTGCCAGAACCCTTTCATCTCAAACACCGGAGGTTCTTCGTGAAGCTGAACTAACGCACGCCAACTCAACTTCTCATTCCAAGCACAGCCTGCTACAACGCACAAGAGAAGGCAAGTGAAAGCAGCAATCTGCCACAGTGAGAAGAAAGTCCTGAGCTGTAAATGGAAGGATGGATCCAAGATTCTGGTCAGTCACTAGCAAATTATCCCATTTATTCTCAGTGGGCAGCTGCCATGCAAAAATGGGCATTTCCAACTAACACATCAGAATTTAGAAGCAACTGAATGTTTTTACAAAGCACCACGAACGATGCACAATCATGTTATTATGTGACCCTAGTCCCGTGCTTTGTTTTCAGCAGCTCAGTATGCAAACCTGAAACTCCCTTTGTTTACAGAAGACATCTGCAGAACAAGAACAGACACTGGCCAAAAACAGATTACCTTATGAATTAAACTAGTCATCAGTGCTGACTATCTGATCAAGACTAAATCCCAAGTTTACCACCACATTTCCCTTTCAAATCTGATCAGATCAAAGGATAGGAAATAAATATGTTAGATCTCGTGGGCTGAACAAACAGCTAACACCAGCCATGAGAGAATGTTGAGCTTGGACTTTTCCACGGCAGGTGGCCAGCTGGAAAGCTAAGCAACTTGAACGCATTTAAAACAGACATAACCTTGAGTATCTCGGCAAATGATGTTTCCTACTCCACTTCTACACCAAAGCACTTGTTGCAAAGTGCCCTAATGCTGCACTCGCTGTGGAAACAAAAGCAAATTTGTCTTATGTTTGTTGCTAAAAGGTGGCTATAAGAATTGGAAAGTGTCATTTATGCCTTATATTTGTTTTTAAAAAGCTTGTCTTGTTTTGTATGTATACAACCAAGATACCTTTGCATGTGAAGCAGACCAAAATGGTGGTCTTGGAAGATTCAGAAAGCTGCTCAGTACCTGAAAGTCAGGGTTTATGCAGAAATCAGACCAAGATCAAATGCAAGGTAAGTCTCAGATGAACTCAGCTATTTAACAATTTGATTCTGGATAAATCCAAATGTGCATGCAGTAGAGAGCAGAAAAGCAGAAGTCCACTGTTCCTGCATCACTCAAGTTTCACACCTCGGCATTCCTCAGGAATCCTCAAGCCAGTTTTCAAGTCTAATTTTCAAAAATCATTTGTCCTAGAAACAAAACTTCTCCATTTTCAATAATAGCTTGGAATTTGTTACTTTCAACAGGTCGACCAACTTTGAACTCTGAAGTGCACTGTTTTTGCCAGCCGTTACTATGTGACTCCTCAAATCAGTGGTATTTCATAATGTATACTAGCTTGTTCTCAGCACTGAGAAGTTACTCAGTATCTCATGTTCACCCACTTACACCAACATTGGCATTGCCTTCTATGAAGTCTGACCTTTACATGCACCTGTAAATCACTAGTGATCAAGCTGCCTCATGGCATATGCCAAGAACGAGTATTTCTTTAGTTCACAGCTGTATTTTGGGTCCGTGAGAGAGGGTTTCACCCAAATGACTGCCCCACCTATAACCTCATTTCTCCTGTTCCAGTGACAACACTGCACGTTGAGTCCAGATGAATGACAGTGAACCTCAAGCCACCTTTGGTGATCTGAAACAAACTTCAGCTTCCATTGACAACCAAATTCTTTGTGGTCTGATTCAGTCATTATCTCAAAACATTTATTTATTCACATCCAATCACAATGACCAATTAATCCAAATATTTTCTCCCCCACTGCAGGTTGTTTCAGCAGGAGGACAAGGGAAGCTCTTTCAAATCTGCACTTAAATCTTTGCCCTATTGATGTTCTAGTATGAAGATTAAGTAACAATCTTTTTATGTCATTTCAGAGTTAGTTCTCTTTCAAATCTTCCAGGATTGCTTTTCCCACATTTTTCACTTCATTCTACCACACGACTCACATCATTACTTTCACTTACGAAACCAAAATTGGAATGGATTTACTTAACCTGAAGAGCAAAGCTCTTCAGATACTGGTTATCTAAAGGATTAAACATCCCTGAGCGAAGACTCACAAGGTGAGATGGGGTTGGTAACTGCCTGAACAACAACTGCACTAATGTGCAACACCATCCTATTTTTATGAGCACTTAAGCCAAATCCTTTGACACAGTCTTCAATCATTATAAAGTCTTGAAGCTGAGGCTTATTAGAAATGATCATGGAGAAAAAAAGCCCACAAATAATTTAAGTCTTGCATCAAATGGAAAACTTTATTTTGATTCACCCTCATGTAAATACAATTTAAACAAATTAAGCACTGAGCATCTGAAAACAAATCTAACGATGAAATAAACAATTTGAAATGAGTGACTTAGTTTCCATCCTTAAGGCCTCATCTACAAGTGTAAATTACTCAAGCCACAGAGGAAAATGAAGTGGGCTTAACAAACTTCAAGCTCAAGCTGCTAAGCAGGCTAGCCTATTAAAAAAAAGTCCTAATTAAAGCCCAGCCACATCCTACTGACTGCAGAGGTGGCAACTGCCCAGCCACGCAGATGGCCATCTGAAGTTCTTGCAACCCAGAATGCATGTGGTGGACTGGGAGAAAGAAGACAGAAAGAGAGGATATAGTAGGTGGTTCTTTTGCCTCCTACTCACATCTATCATCGTTACTGACTCAGTACTATACTCTGACCAGACTGAGACCAGATGGAACAACGTCTTATATACATAAAATGCAGAGATGGAATTAAATGGGAAAGAGTTCCACCAATAAACAGCTTTTTTTTTTTTTCATTTTGAGATTTTACTGAGTTTTCCAAAGTAGAATTAAGTGAATATCAAGGAAAGCAAGTCAAATTAAGAGGCTCTGGGGGTGGGGTAGAGAGCAGACCTTCTAAGGACAAACACCAACAGTTTGTTCAGGAGTAAAGCCAAGTGAAGCACAAGTCTGCCACAGTCTGAACTGCAGGAATCTGTTTTGTATACAGAGGAGACATTTGAAAGGTGTCAATAAATTACTTCTCAGGGCAACATGTTTTCCACTTTCTCAAACAGAAAATCTTGCATGATATTTCCAAGAAGTTTTCCTCCCCCCCCCAAAATCCTAAGTCAGTAATACAGCAATATAAGTTTACTCTACAGAGCTGCTTTAAGTATAGCTGAAAACTAATGAGAAGGTGGAGACCAAGCTGCCTTGTGCCTTTGTAATAGAAAGCCTTCCCAAGCTAAGGCAGGTTTAGAAAAAGGAGAAGCAGAGCACTGAGCTAACTTTACTCTCCTTTGAGGAAAGGAATTCATAGCTCTGCCCATTTCATTAGTGTTCAATTATCAGCTGGTTGGTTTGTGGCAGCACACAACTTCAAGAGATTTTCTGGAAGAGTATCAAGTTCAGATGAATCCTTACATCATCTTGTCTATGAAGTTCTCTACTGTTGCACAGCTATCGTCACTGCGTTTCCTCCCTCTCTCTGCCCACTATCCCCTCCTCCACACTCAATACCTGTGAAATGGAACCTTGACTTTGAATGGTGTATGCAAACACTTCAGATACTCCAGTAACTTAGAACACAAACATTTAAAAACTTAAACAGCATCCTCGAGGTACTGGCATCTTATCTTAGCACCAGAAAAGATTTACAGATTAAAGGAAGCACTGCTCGAATGAAGGATCAGCAAGATAAAGGCACTGCCACATTCCCTGGCAAGCACCCGGATAAGGTGATGTGATGCCAACTGCGTGTCCCCTCACCAACACCACAGCATGTTACTAGATCCTCTGCACTTACAATCAGTCATAGGATTGCACTCTGCCTCAGATGAGCTTCCCAATTTACAGCAGACCTTCCAAAAAAGAGTAGTGCCAACACAAGCAAGAGCACAGTGCAAATCAGAACTTCCTAAACCCTCATTTCCTATTGCTCACGGTGATTACTCCACCACAGAACTACAGCCCAAGTTAAGCTCTAACCTTGAGTGATACATTGAGTAAAGCGAAGTTTTAAGGCAGAGCAGGTTTGTTAAGGAGACTGCAGGAAAAAGGGAAGATAATAGGAAAAAAGTACATTAAAGAAAACTATAATCTTTTCACAAAGTCTTTGCAAAGGATCCAGATTTGGATAGCTAGCAAGAATACGACACAGCAAACTGAGGGAGTTATCACTACCTAAGCAACCTACCTGACTTCCCTTTTCAGCTTTCTATCAGGTCCTGTCTTTTAAAGAATGCAGGCTGATTAAATGTAAATCACTCTCAGCATGACCAGTTAGTAACAATGTAAGTATCTGTTCTCTTCAGTACAAACCCCAGAATACCTGCCAGTAGGACTTCCCACAAAAACCAGACCTAGTTTCAAGTTTTTGCTCATTTGTTCATCTGTGCTTGTTACTTGTTCTTAATCCTACATAGCTTACTATGAACTAGGATATTCAGGAAAGCCTGAAACCATTCACTGCACATTATCCTATTAAATTTGGTGGCCTCTTTGAAAAATCCAAGCCTTAACCCCTTCCTGGAGCAAGACACTGAGAACACTCTCGCTCCCTGTCCCAGTTCTAAGTGGAGCTGACAAGACCCAGTATCAACACAAAAGAAAACAAATACTACGGAAAACATCCAAATGAGGCGCAAAAGGCTGAACTGTAAAACTGGAACTTTCTGAAGTGCATCATCAGCACTGCTCTTCTGAGCAGAGTGAGCCATGTCAGGAGACAGGCTCAACAAAACCATTCACCTCTTCTTTTGCAGCGCCTAAGGGGGTTATTTTTGCCTATTTTCCTGAAACCAGTCATAGGGTCAGAAAACTGCTAATATAGCACAAAGCAAGCTGCAGACACTCTTTTCTTTTACACAGCTAAGCCAGTCCTTGCTGGATCTTCAAGTAGTGCCTGTAGCTTTAATACACCAAAAGCTCTGAAAACATGTATCATGGGAACACAAATATAATAGTCTCCATTTCAGCAATATCTTCTGAGATTAAAGGATTGAAACCAGTCTGACAAGTGGAGCCCTTCCACTAGAAACAATATTCTTCATTGTTTTTAAGATAGATAAATATTAACATATATGTCTCTGCATAATGCAGGTACTTTGCTGTAACTAGAATAAAAGTTGTCCTCATGCTACCATGGTTTTAATTTATGCATATGCTCATTACTTCACATATGAGCTTTCCCCTGCTTCCACCAAATTTCAGTAGGAATTCTTTATTAAACTCCCTTAGTCATACAGACAGCACACCTTTAAATGTACTTAACTCACTTGGATATCTGGAATACATTCTTATTACTGCGAATCTCTATGGAGATATTAGTTGCGGATTTTGAAGTCTCTTGTATTATGGAGACCCATTAGAAACTTTCTGAACATGACATGAAACAGCATAATCAAAAACTAAAGGCTGCTCAGTGGGTTGGATTTGTCTCTGCCCAGAACTTTCCTGCACACTAGAAAAGGATAAAGAGATTACTCCAGTGGTTTTTAGCTGCAGTTGGGTACTGGCTCAGGCAGCCTGAACTGAAAGTTTCCTTCCTTGTTTCTCACAGCATGTGCCAGCATTTCTTGATGGGAATGCAAAGATTAATTACAGCTGTACTTGCTCTGAACAAATCCTTATATTCAATACAGTCCTGCAAGATTCAGAGTAGCGCTAATTAGAGCTTAGAACAATCCTGCACAGACAGACATACTGAGTATTTCTTCTAATTATTTTATGCATAATAAAATCAAAGCTTCTTTCCAGAAGCAGGGTAGCATTTATTCTCAAGAGTTGGGAGCCAAAAGGACTTTTCCAGTCTAAACCCATTAGATTTTGTGTCTCAGTGCTATTGCTGAAAGTAAGACATCAACCTATAACTGCTACCACCCGCAGAGAGAGGCAAGGACAAGTACAGTATTTATTCTGTAAACCTTTTGGGGCACCCAGACAGTTCTCTAATGGGCTCAATTACAAGAGGTAAAGACAAAACAAGTTTGTTCTTAATAAAACACACATGAGTAAAAAGAAATCTTTCAGCTAGGAAAAAATGGCAGTCATTAAGCAAGATGCAAATTCTCATAATGAATTTTCAACATGGGAGCTGTATCTATGAAGTTGTTTCTCTCATTCACCTTAACCACACCAAAAATACAGACAAGATTTATTGGCATCTGAAGGCCAAAAGTGAAAACTTCTACAAGCAGCCTCACATAGTACCATAAAAATACAAGGCTTTTTAATCTACCTCCAAGACCCTAAAAGTTAAAAAGTAGGACCACACATAGTCTGAATTTCAGCCTTTTGGTATCCATTGACGGCAGGGCATTAATGAAGTACATTAATGCACTGTACATTTTAAAGACTTTTGAATTGATTTTGCCTCAAGTTTTTGATCTTTAAATATAATAAAACAGGAAAAATTGTAGAGTGCCAGGAATTCACTACACAGAGCACTAGAACAGCCAGTAGCACAACTCTCTTTATCCAGCGTCTGTCTCAGTTCCCATATGGTAGCCATATCAATTTCTTGTTATCCACTTATTTATTATGTATGATCTGCTCGTTACTTTCCAACTTATCCTCCCAATTCCATGCAGGCTACATTTCATCCAGCTGTTGCACTTTGTCATAACATAAAGCCAGGAGCAACTCATGGTAAGAATCCTTTTATTTTTCCACAGAGCATTTAGTACTGAGAGCTTTAATGCCTGGTTGAGACCTCAGGTAGGTACTGTTACAAACTGCTGCTCTCTAACACTTTTCCATTTGTACTGTTTTGAAAAGGTCATAATTCATGACCTTTCTGGTTCTTGTTATTTCTCTCCAAAAGCAGAAAGTATTTCAGAACAGCTAATAACCATTTTACCCATCACACAGCTTTCTATGGATGGTTCTACTTGAGAGAATGGCTTCTGCCATTGAGAAAAGATACTGCACAAGCAGATTTTGCTGAGCTCAAAATGATTTTCAGTGTAAAATGTTTTATGACCTCTAGTTCTCTAAATGGTTTTGAAGCCAGCCTACTCTAAATGCACTTTTTTCTCACCTCTTGGTCAGTGGCACTTAAAGCAAGACTGAGATTAGCAAGTGAAGCATTCCTTGCTGTAGGTGACAGACAACGTGTTATGAAGGCATCCTCAACTCTGTCTTCTGCTCCAGTTTGGTCCTGAACATGAACCTCAGTGGCTGTCAAGACACACTAGTGCTGGTACAGCCAAATGCTGCTCAGTAAGTTCCTCTTGTGGCAGCAGGCCCATCAACCTATCTCATGTAAGCATTTATTTCTGGAATACTGCAAATATGAGACTGTGCATTTAACTTCCATAGATGCAAACTGTCAAACTACTTGGTATTAGCCAATATCCACAGAATTTTGTGGAAAGATTTCCAGCTGCATTTTGCTTTACGTTACCTTCTCAATTTTTAATAAAGCCCAAACTGTAACTCACCTCTTGAACAAAATGCCACTTCTGTTTGGGAGTTCTTACTTGAGACTTTGATCTGAAAAATATGTTCCTACTTGGTCTTAGAGACATGATTAGAAGCCAGGGACTCTGACTGCTAATCCTTCCTACTACACACCAGACAGAATGCTTTGCAGTAATGTACTTACACAAGCAATTAACTTCTTTTGCTGTACAAAGACAAGTCGAACTCCATAACTTAACCATTAACTTTTGAGGTCTCAGTATTAGAGGGCAGAACTAGAACTAAGCACATAAATCTGTCACTTGATTGCCACAATACTACCATAAAATTTTGCTTAGATCTTTAACTGAAGAGATACATCTCCATAACTCAACCTGCTATATGAGTCCCAAGCACGATATCATTTAAGCTGCACAGATGAAGTCTGCAAGTTAATGACCTTTTAAATTAATATGATATCAAGGCTCAGCAACAGCAAACATGACTTTCTGGTTTGTAGCACTACTGCCAATCCATCAGTTTTCTGGGTCAGAGTGGTATGTCCCATCCAGATAAGAAAAAACTCTACAAAATTTAGAATCACAGAATAGTACAGGTTGGAAGGGACCTTCAAAGGTCGTCTAGTCCACACCCTTTTAATCCACTCTCAGCCCAGCCTGCATTTGTGCTTGGGATTACCCAGACCTAGCTGCAGCACCCTGCACTCGGCCTTGTTGAGCTTCATAAGCTCAAGCACAGTCCACTCCTGCAGACTTCATTTAACATGCCACTTTGAAAGTCACCTACTTCTCATGTCAAGTTAGTACTCTGCTGCCCAACATCTCAACTCACTTGTCTGCTAGAGGCAGCCAAATCCTGCCACATAACCTCCATATGCTATAGCAGCTAGTATACAGCAGAACTCCTGATCATCTTCATTATTGCCATACCTAGAATTTCTGTACCAAAGTAAAGGCTCTTAAGCAACCATTTATCCACTCTGAATCAAGAATTAGTGTGCTTCACCTCCATACTGCCCAAACACACAGCTGGCTCTCTACTAGGCCTTGAAGCTATCAGCTCCTTGCACATGGACAATACAGCAATAAAGCTATACTTACACAAGGAGAAGGCTGTTCACTACGTAACACTTCCAGCATACTATTTGTTATGGCAGGTATAATTTAACCACTTCAGTTTATTTCAAATGTCTGCTTAGAGAGACAGTTAATTTACAGAGGAGTGACTCATGCCCTGTTACAAATATCTCCAAAACCCCCAACACCTCAAAACACTCAGAGAATGGTGAATCTATATAAAAGAAAGGCTCTTTAAAACATTTTCCAGAGTCTTCCCACATCCAAGGCTTTAGAGGCTCTTAGTATTTGAAGTACTAGTAGAAGTGTTCATACACTTCCCTGTGCAGATCTAAAAATAGCTATGGACACAGTAGTAAGTTGTGGTCTCCATTTGCAAGCCCTTTATTCCTTCTCAGGAACCTACTTTTCATTAGCACTGAGATTTAATTTCTTGGGTTTTTAAAAAGGAGTTATTAAAACATTAGAAATTATTTCAACAGTGCAGTGAACATCAACAATAATACACCAATACTACATTTAAATTGATATTCTAGCGATGGATTATGAATACATACTGCATATTAAGAATAACTGCATTAAAACAGATGCCTTTTGAAGCCTCCTTGCATAGCCATGCTCTCTTCTGTATCAAGAAGGATGGCATCTGTAAGCATGCAAGCTTCTGACTTGAGAAGCCAGTGGGGCTGCAGGTGAATAACTCAGCACAGTTGCCTTGACTGCAAATAAGCTTTGGAGTTCAGGGTAAATAGCCCCATCAATGCTAAAGAGATAAGAACATGACCTGTTCCACATGAGAAGTTCAGTAGCTCTTGAAATACATAGTTACAGGCTAGAAAGACTTGGTGTCTTGAAGGGAAGCAGTAAGAATCATTCAAATAAGATACTGCTTTGACTAAAAGTAGTTAGGATGGGGTATAAAAACAAAACCAAAAAACAATGTGCACATTTAAAAAATCTGATAAAACAATGTTAGTTTTGCTTTAAGAATTGATGAAGCCAGATGATGGCCTCTGTAGATGTACATGTTGTTAACTCAAGCACTGTAACATGCTGGCACACAGTATGATTCTGTTCCGACCTTGACAAAAGCATAATTTCCTTGACTGACATGCCCTATTCATCCCATCCTTAACCACAGTGACATAAAGCATGCCAAGTTGTAGGAAGTCAAGACAGCTAACCTCACTTCAGATTTTGTTTGTTCTGGACACATTAAAACCAAAGTAAATGGCTTCTCACATTCTCCCACTAGAGACCTGCGAGGAAGAACAAAAGTCAAAACAGAAACCACTTGATCAAAGCAATTCCTACCTTGGCCTAGATGTGTTTATGGCACAAAAGGAAACAACATTAATTGGTGCAAAAGGCTTGCAGACACATGCACCTGAACTCCCAAATATACCCAAACACTTGTTACGAGGATCAAACTGAAGAAGCTTCCACCCTTTCAGCCAAACGTTCACTGAAATCCCTGGATCCTTTCTCCAAAAACCCATTCAAAATAGAATTTGTCTCCACCTGCTGGCAATGGAGAATTAATATCCAGTTGCCCAGACTACCACGGGCAACCTCAACAGAACAAAAGTTAGAGGACATTTTGCAACACGTGATGAATGTATTCATTTCTAACACACAGACAGAAAATGGGGTAGGATAATGAGGGCAAGGGAGAAGACAGAAGAATCACATACTGATTACAAAGGAATTCCTATTCTAGTAGTTAAAAAATGAGGACGGAGACGTGACAATGTAACCAAACATACAATGATGCTTTTGTCCTCAGACTACTTGGCTTGCATAGAAGGAACAGAAGAACTTGGGTTGGTGGGGACAAGCTGGGGCAGGGGAAGAGCAAGAAGCTGATGTTTGTGAAAAGAAAGTGAAATTGGTTAGTCTGCTTTAAGAAAGACTGAAGAAAAGAAGCAAAAAAGCACCCTGCTATTGTGGAATCCACCCACTCGCTTCTGAAATGCTCAAAGACCCAGACAGGCATTTACAAACAGCACTTCTAGGCACTGACTGTGAAGCAGAAAACACTCAAAATGCCCAGAGGCAGCTTCTGTAGACCCAGAGAAGCAGCTTTCAAATTACATAGGGGTTATGCTCAGAGTCATTTTCTTTCAACTGTTTTGCTACTGATAAGTCAGTCATTAAGCTCAGTGTGAGCGACCATAGGAAGACACCTGTATACTGTGATTTTCAGCTCTAGTTCACCAGCCAACATGTTCTACTTCGTATTTTTAAACAAAGTCACACAACTTCCTGGAGAAAAAATGGAGAGTTCAAAAGCAGACTAACACATCCTATTGCTTAGAAGCTAAAATAATAACAATAATAGAAAAAGGAGATGGTGTTCAGTTGACTGCAAGACCAGAGTGAAGAAAATGCAAGTGCTGAACAGGGTTATTATTTCAAGCATTGTTGAGAGGCATTCAGAAAGATGATAGTAAAGCAAAGCTTCAAAATCTTAGTGATGATTTAAAAAATATTCTAACCATAATAAATTCAGTTCAAATAAAGTATATTAGATACAATAGCTCATTTATACTCAGTGAGAAAGGGAGTGCTGATGCAGAGGTTTTCTTTAGCCTTAGTTAAAATCAGTTCAGAAAAGATTTATTTTCTCAGAGCGCACTATATCTGGCTTCTATTTATTTACATGAGTCTATATCCAGCGAGGGTTTAAACTAAATGAAGGTATGGGTTTATACATATCATATATAATTATAAATAAGGCATTTCCTTAAACCACCTGCTTTAAGAATTTACACAGTTTTAAACTTATTTTGTTAAAAGGGACTGTACTGCTGCTAATTCCCATGTACTAAGGGAATTAGACTTCTGCTGAACCTAGAAGCAAGGCATGGAAACTTGTTCAAGCTATGAAGGTGTTAGTTATTCTTTAAGCAATCAATCCAGAAGTAGCATTTGTATCCTTGAGAATACTATATACATTTAAAATAGTTCTCTGCAGTAAGTGCTTTTTATTCACAACTCAGGTATTTTATAATCTATTGGTGATGCAACTTGCACAGCAAAACAGCAGCACCCAAGATCTTCAAATTTAGTGCACAGATGCATGCAGCACGTCTGAGTTACACAGTGGTTCAGTAACACCATATCTTTGCACTACTGACAGCCCTTCTGGTGCCTGCAGGCTGTTCCAGTAACAGTAAATAGGTTATATGAATGCCATTCAAAAAGATGCACAAGAAAACCATACCATGGTGTTGAAGATGACAGCATATTAAATGATCACTTGCATGCCTGTATGCTTTGGTTTTGTGGGCCTTTTTTATTTTTTGGAATTTCCTGTTTAATCCTCAAAGCCAGAGAATGCAGAGGTAGGCCTACTAGTCTTGGAATGTTATTTATTCAACAAACTGGACTTCTTTTTTTCCAGTTTGATGCAATTTTATTGCTAACATGTACAGGAATGAACCTCTCACATGATCCCCATCTGAACCTCCTCCTAAAAACAAAATCCATGCTTGATTATAGCATTTCCCAGAAAAAAAAAGTAACTCTTAACAGGCTGCTGGTGTAATTATTCCTTACTATTCTTGATTCTCTTAGTAGTTGTCTCATGTTAAATTCAAGTTCCCTAGGGCATGAACCATCTTTTTATTCCACATTTGAACAGCACTTAGAACAGCAAAGTCTAAGTCTGCATCTACAGATGCTAGAAATTATGGAACAATTAATCTGTCTTCTCACCCCCCTGCACATCCTTCCCCCCATCCCCAGTGCTGTAACATGGAAATTGTTACATTTTTAGCCTGAGGAAATGAGGTTTAAACAATCATCCTGTAATAGCTTTACCTAGCCTTTATTTTTCAGCCATTTAGCAGTCTCACTGATACTTCAGTGACTGATTTCAAAGGTACTAAACAAGACGACTCAAGCATATACTTGTGGAGACAGAGGAGTAGCTAAGGGCTGCAATATAAATTTAACTACAGTATTAGACACTAGAGAACCCGCTGAGAGGAGCAGCATGAGGAAACAAACATTTCACTACTGAAATTCTCTAGCTTTCCTTTAGCTAGATTAAGTTCCTTCTTAAGAGTTTAAGGGAGACTATACAAAGCCATACTTCTATTCTCTACCTATAGCTCCTCAAATTAAACATTGATAACATACCCAGGCATGAAGAATTTCAACTGTAACTGTTTCTCTTCAATAAAAAAGGGGAAAGAAGAAAAAAAAAGAAAAAAAAAGAAAGAAAAATAAAGCTGAATGCAGTTTGGGAACAAAACACCCAAAACAGACTTCTACCTGCACATTAATATGTTAAAATCAAAGATTCACTTGAACAATTAGGATGTCACCACATGTAATATTCCAAGAGCTAGTGACTGTGGTACTAGGCTGCATGGATCACTATCTTGTTTCACTGAAAAAAAGAGAGGAAAAAAACCCAAAGCATCTCAATCTTGTACATAGGAAGAGAAAGAGTAGGTTATTAACAGCTGTCAGAAGCATATGCCATACCAGAAGTGCAGCTATTTTGGCACAAGAGTATATAACCTTAATAACAAGAAAGCAAGGAAGACAGCACATTTTTATGCTCACTGTCATCTTTCAGCGCTTATCCAAGTTTCACTTGCAGACGTCAGGATGAAAAGAAACAGCCAAATAGCAGCAGCCGGAATGGGTGCTGCAATCACTTCAAAAAGATCTGCATGCAGGAATAGTTTGCCAGTATCAATATAGTGCAAGCTGGCAGGACTGGAAAGTTACAAACTGCGCCTTCATCAGTGACCTACTATGAACAGACCTACTGAGCTCCTAAAATATTTTTAGTTCAACCAATTCCTGCCTTTTTTGGTTCCTCTTGCTCTTCCAGTTCATCCAGTCCTGTGCACTTTTCCACTCCCTCCTTACTGCCATGTAGTTTTTCAAGTTTGGCTCCAATTACCACTTGTTTCTGCTGCTGAAGTGCTCAGATTTACAGCATTACTATAAACAGCTTGTCTGATGCCTAGATTTTGCATGTAGCAAGTAATCTTTCAACTGAAGAGAGATGCATGAGGCAGGGTACTTTTTCCTTACCACCATGAAGATGGACATACTCACCAGCTGATACTCGCTCCGACGGCTGAAGGCTTCCTTGATTCCCGAATCCCTCCACAGTGCGCCCAGTGCAGGTACATACAGCTGGAAGGTGGCAGGCTCTATGGGCATTCCAGCTTTGTTTTCAAAAGCCATCAAAAACATTCCATGCTTCTCATTCTCCGTGTACTGCCAAGGGATCCCCAGTTTGTCCCGTGCATCAACCAGAACCCTGCAGCCCTAAAGAATGATTCAGATAAGAAAATCAGTGATAAAAAGATTAAAGTGTAAAAGAACAAGGACTCAGAGGTACTTGAAACTCTCTTTTATTTTTCTTGTGAGACTGAACTCAGATGAGAAGCATAAATATTGTTTATTGCAACATCTCCAGCAGAAATTAGATAGAAAGAGCTTGTTTGTGTAAGCAACTTATCCACAATATATTTCTCCAGGTGGAAAAACACACTAGCAGCAACAGCTAGTTGCAAGCAATACTACCAACAGATAACAAAAAGTAAACATCGAATGTGTAAGAGAAGTACCTGGGAACTAATGTATGATACTCAAAGCTGTAGTTTTAAAAGCAACACCATGCCTGAAACAGAGTTCTTCTGTCTTTTTCTTTGCATTTGGGTTTAGATAATAAAAACTACATGCTACCAGTCTCAAGCCTTAGGAGATCAGAAGAGGCTTAAACAAAAAGCATTGCTTAAAGAACAGACTGTATATTCTGGTGAAGCAAAGTATACTGAGCATCCAAAATTGAGGGAACTTACTAACTTCCAGCACCGTACACTTCCGCTAACTAGTTAAATATTTAGGTGAAAAAGATGGCAACACCAAACTAGCAAGATCCAAAAAGCATGTTTGCTTTTAGAATCATAGAGTGGCTTGGGTTGGAAGGGACCTTAAAGCTCATCCAGTTCCAACCCCCTGCCACAGGCAGAGACACCTTCCACTAGAGCAGGCTGCTCCAAGCCCCATCCAACCTGGCCTTGAATATTGCCAGTGATGGGGCAGCCACAGCTTCTCTGGGCGCCCTGTGCCAGTACCTCAGCACCCTCATAGTAAAGAATTTCTTTCTATTATCTCATCTAAATGACCCCTATCTGGTCAGCTTAAAGCCATTCCCCCTTGTCCTGTCACTACAATGCCTTGTAAAAAGCCACACTCCAGATTTCTTGTAGACCCCCTTTAGGCCCTGGAAGACCATAAAAAGGTCTTACCAGGGCCTTCTCTTCTCCAGGCTGAACATGCCCAACTCTCAGCTTGACTTTGATACTTGGATGCTGTACACCCCAGCTATCCAGCTTGACAGATTTCTTGGAAATTTAGTGTAATGAGCATCTTCCATTCAGACGCTTCCATGCAAATGGCCACCTCCAGCAGGAAAGCTCAGTGGCAAGAGGACTGAAGACACTGCACAGATTTCAAGCTACTGGGCTCAGAAAAGCAGGTGCAGTTTTCCATCAGCATCAGCCTGCTCTCTCAACTTGCCACACCTTTGCTAAGAAGTCATGACAAGTACTTTATTTCTGGGAAAATCTGGAAGGAAAGCAATCCTGTTCTCAAATTTAACTCAGGATTACCAAGACTGCTTAATTTCACACTTTGCAGTTTTTATGGAAACTTAATTTCATATTCCTGGCAACAAGCCAAACACATGAGGTTAAGTAACTTTGAAACTTCAGTCGTGAATCTAACTACACCTCTACTAACTAGTTTCAGATGGTGAATAGTTTGGTCTCAATAGTAAGCACCATTTCAGCAATGGGTAAGTCCTTTAATGGTGGCTTAGCATCTCAAGTACCATCTAATTCACAAGTAAAATCTGTGGATTGTATTAAAGTACTTGGGGATTGTTTGTTTTACAGTTTATGAAAATAAATAAAGAAAACTGAAGTTCTGTTTCCACATTATACAACTGATTTTTTTTTTTTTGCATACTTTAAGCTATCACGACTGCACGTATGTTTTCTTAACACTTGAACCTTTCACCTCTTCAGTCCTTTAACAGCACCACACAACAAGGAACAGTAATTTTCCCAATGGAAATTAAGATTTGAGAGGGAATTGAGAAGCAATTTAGTGTGAGTGGCATAGAATAGCAGCTCAAAGCAAAGTATTATGGTTGTCACTGTGCAACAGTGTTCCTGAAGTGCAGTTTCCCCAAAATGTAAATATTTATGATTCTCTAGTGAAAGTAGAGAATACATATCCACAGTATTATGAAAAGACTAAAATTGAATATATTTACAAACTGCTGCTTTAAATTCTAGACATAACTATTTAATAACTGTCATACAGACCAAAAGCCAACTCTCATCCCTAGTCACAGTTTATCCCTTTATTAACAGATGCCTCTAGATCTACATTGTTTAATCGTGTTAACAAATAAAAGCACGAAGAAAATAGCTTATAATGTTCTATTTTTGAATTGCAGATGCCTACCCGAAGTCTCACAACATTAGACACTTCTGCAAGCCTATCACTTACACAGAGCTCCATCCCAACTGCAATTCAAACCCCCAGTTGAGAACTTTGAGAGTCTTCCAAAGCCTCGTGGTAACCAAGACTGATGGGACATCACAATTTATAGGCATTTACTGCCAGGTCTGTTTCTGTGCAGCAAGAAGTGTTCATGAACAGAAATGGTTAACCAGCACTGTGTTGGCCAGGATCACCATCTCCCCACGCTGCAGGCCCTGCGGAGCTCCCAGCCCACACAGGCCAGCTCTGACCTTTCACCTGCTTGGGCTCCAGCTCTCTGCAATCATCTCCCCCAGCCACTCAGCTCAGCTCCAGCTTTTCCATCTTACAGCTTTCAGACTGATTTAACCCTTACCCATCTCACAGCAAACACAGTCCCTTCAAGGAATGCCACAAGATCACACAATTCCCGTTCTCCATGCACTTCCCTGCACTGTTGCTCTGCCTTTTCCCGCTCCCGGTGGAGACACAGAGGATTCTCAAGAGACTGTTGTTAAGGAAAGTTTCATCGTTTGTTTGGAGAAAACCACAGAGCAGAGTTTCAGTCACGCGTAGAGACTGCTCCAGTCCCAGAATAGTCACTTATCTGCTGGCTACTACTCCTTGGAAATGCAGGTTTGAATCTCACTGGGCAAGAGAGAGAACTAAACTTAGACCTAAGAGACCGTATGCGAGAGCATTAACTACTGTAAGGTGACCCATGGGGAGCATATAGCATCAGCACCTTCCTCTGACTGTGTCAGAGAGAAGAATGGTTGCCACCAAATCAGAGCCCAATCTGAGACAGAGTAGCAGATTCAGATGTAGATACATCAGCTTAACACTGACAAAACAGATACAGACACACAAAGAAGACCAATTTTAAACACCAAATAAAGAACATAAAGAATATTAAACAGGTGAGTAGAAATGCTGTCCTATGCACACCCACAGGAACAGCACCTCTCAAAATCAGAATCTGCAGAAGACACCAGCTTTGATGTGCCTACAATGCATCAGGAGTAAAAGCTTTACAGAATGAAATAGTCAACTCTCAGCAGTTAAAAGTATTTGTGACTCTGCAAGATCCCCAGTAAAGTGAATCTGAACTTAACATTCCTCCATCTCCACAAAACAGATCCATAAATGCTGCAAGCAGATGGCAGAAAGATGAGAAAAAGAAATTGCCAAATTTAGACCCCACATACTGCTATTCTCGCACTTCAGAGTTACTGGCAACACTTTTTTGCAGCCACAGGAGCATCTTATAATCCTTGCTCCATCAATCTGCAGAACAAGTTACCATAGGAAAGGCTTCCTCTTTCTGGAAGCAATTCAAAACACTTTCCGTAAGTGTTTCGCCCAAAAAGCCCATCATGGGAGATAGCCAGAGAGTCAATTTTATCTGTAGTTAAAACTGCTTAAACTTTACTTTGATGCTCAGAGGTAAAGTTTTCATTTAGAAGAATCAATTTAAACTAAAACTCCTAGAATTTCCATTTATTATAGAATGAACAGAATAGTTTAATATATTTAACAATAAAGTAGACCTATATAAACTTGATCTGGATTCAGACAACATTGGTACAAGTAAGACAAAACCACCAAGCAAGTCTTATTAGATGAACAACACTCCCTCCCAAGCTCAAATAGCAAAGGTAACACCAGACTATTTTAATTGCAGTGCTCATTTCACAGTGAACCTTCCCAGCACTGCTATGACAGTTTTTCTTCATTATGTATTTACTGTAACAAAATGCCAATTCACTCTTTCATTCACAAGATTGAACAGTGTCAACTGCCATTCTGTTTTCAAATTTGGAACATAGAAAAAAATGTGGCAACCACTATTGATATGAAATAAACTTCTGAACAGTTCAGCTCATCAAAAGCTTTTGTGCTGCAATCAAAGCAAGACCTAGAATAAGCACAGATGGAAAGAATTAAAATTCACAGATAAGGCTAGTGGCAGGCAAAACAGTAACATACTGGAAGCACCAGTTAGGGAGGAAGTTCTCTGTTCCATTTCTTTCTGAATGCTTTTTAACATATTCAAATCACTGTATATGTCCTTGGCATGCACAAAACCTGAACAGAGAGATTGCAGAACAACAGAAAGTGTAACAAGAGTGTGACATGGTCTAACTCATGAAGTATCATATCTTACTAAACACTAAACAGCTAGAAATCCAGTTTTGAAAAAAGAGAAAAGAAATAACTAAGCCATGATATACCAGGAACCTACAGAAATTACAGACCACTTGCAGAAAGGGAGTAGATGAAGACTATTCTGTCCCGGCTCCTTGCTACACAAATACAGGAGGTATACTTGTAAGAGTGGTGCAGCAACACAGATCTCAAACAGGAGAGTTAAACTAAGAAGGGTTTCGCCTGTACACCTCCCAGAGAGACTAACTCATTTACATAGGATGTTGGCCAAAAGTATAAATGGACTTAAAAAGAAATCAAGACAAATTGATGGAAGAAAGGTCCAAAGAGAACTATTCAATTACATTCCAGATGCAGCTCCTGGCTCAAGAAGTTTCCGAGACCAAAGGCTGCCAGTAACTGGGAGAGTATACCAAAGTATCACATGGACTTGTTCTTGTACCAGGGTTCTGTCGTGGGTTGTTTTTTTCCATGTCAGAGACAAAGCACTAGATCCATGGCCTGACGGAGCACAGCTGTTAGGCACCGAGCAGAATGTTTGCTACTCACCAGCAGTATGAAGGGTTTATGAGCATTTGCACAAATGCTCATTGCTGGGACTGGCTCAAAGACACTTTTTTCCTTTACTTTGGAAAGTGTTCTAGTTTTAGAAAAAAAAGAAATCCAGGTTGTCTTGTGTTTTTAAATAATAATTAAGTGATTGGGAGGGGGGGGATTTTTAGAAAGGTTATCACCAGTACTGTGATTTGAAGCCAGCAATGCTTGCCAATACATGAAAAGAAGTGTTGCAGCATTTAAAGAGCAGTTTGATCTAAGAATATCTTACATCACTTGTTATACTACTACATAAACCACTACAGTCACATTTCAAATTATTCACATACTCCAGTACCTGAAGGATTCGTTATCCTTAAAATCTCACACCTTTCACCAGATGGCCCAACCCGGTGGCCGAGTGAACGCACCACAGTTAAGCATCAAACACGCGAAGAGAACAATAGGTTTGGGGTGCATTTGCTCATGAGCAAGTGTAGGTTCTTCTAAGTGCAAGCTAACAGTCCAGTGATTGAAAGACTTGATAATTCTAGTCAAGTGTCCAGAGAGAACTTGCAAAACTTCTCAGAGTTTGTATACAAGTAGTCTCCTAAAGTGTATTTTCTCAAAATAATTTGAAGAAACTACTAGTTTTGAGATCACAAACAACAGAGTAACTGTTACACATGAAATACTGCAGTAGCTACATTTTAAGCTTTTACTGTTAATACACTGCTCAACCTCAAACCAAAGCCCTGCATCTCCGGCATCTATGTATCAGTTAGAGGAACTGTTGGGAGAGAAGGGCTGATCACTGCTCAATACTCAATCAGGAGACTTGAAGTCATGGCTAATAGGCAATGTTGTCCTCTCCCATGGCTGCAAACCCACATGAACATCATAGGCAACAGGGAGAATCGAATGCTTCCCACTGTGGTTTTCCTCATCATTGTTGGCAAAGAACTGGCAAAGTCTGGGGATCACAATTCAGAGAGACAAATACAGACCTGAACTAATGCCAAAAGGAGCCCCATCTCGGCAAGATATTTCTAACAGACCCTTTCAGCCAGTGTAACACAACAGAGCAATGCAGATGTATGAACAGCTGGACCGGCAAGTCTGACTGTACCAAAAACCTACAACAGCTCCATGATCACTAGTGCCAATACAAGAGAGAGGGAGCTGAATCACACAGCCATAGATGGGACTGGACTTCTCAGCAGCACTACTTACTGGCAAATTAAGAAAGATGATAAAATGTAACCTATGTGTATTTTTAGAAAACATCTTTTAACCTTCTAAAAAAGAGATTTTCAAATTTAAGTTTTAAAAATAAAGTTGTCAGTGTTTGCAAATACAGTCCTATGTATTTCTTTAAAAATTGCTGCTTGGAACAGCTGGAAGGCGACCTACTACCAACCAAGTAAGAGCAGGACAATCAGATTTTTACAGCACGCTATCACGAAAGCGTTAATGGTGGTTTTATTTGATCTATGCCCTTGGAAAGTCATAGCCAAGCAGCAGTCAAGACACCAATGTCATTAAGTATGAGGTTTCATGTTACAGAGTTGACTCAAAACAGCTTAGGTACCATCAAAAGGGGCATCTTTCCTGGTAGTGTAGTTCCACCCTGTTTGATAAGTCGTCATCCATCTGAGCCCACAAGCCAGACCAGTGGGCAAACACCACCAAAACCCTAGCCATTTACATAAAAAGTGGTTTCCACTGCCTATATTAGTTTGCTGTAAGGTGCGACAGACACAAAGGTTAGGGGTGGGAGCAGCACCAGTTAGCCCAGTTAGACAACAAAAAGGCTCACCAGCTAAGCGTACATTTTCACCATTCACGTATTCCAGTACCACCCAGGTGAGAGCAGGGTAAACAGTAAAGATGGCCCACCTTCCAGCCCAACATACAAATAAAAAGTGGGAACAAAGGGGAAGTGTCATTTACTTAGTCCACAGGAACACAAACATTAAGAAACATTTGGATTAGCCACTGAATCTCTGAACTGGGAGCAGCAGTGATGTCTGCCTGTCTGGAAACTCTGAAAAGACTCCTTGTCTTTGACTGAATCCAGCAAAAAGACGATGAATGCAGCAGAAGAAAAATACTCTCACTGCAAGGTTTACTTGCAACTTGACCCAAAGTAGAGAGATGATGACCTCCAAAGTGACAACGGATGCAGATCCCCAAAATAAAGTTCTTAGAATCATAGAATCAACTAGGTTAGAAAAGACCTTTAGG
Source organism: Psilopsiagon aurifrons (assembly GCA_025447955.1). NCBI lineage: Eukaryota > Metazoa > Chordata > Aves > Psittaciformes > Psittacidae > Psilopsiagon > Psilopsiagon aurifrons. Next base: position 4,901 of record JAOEHY010039061.1, on the reverse strand, counting down.
ATCATCAAGTCCAACCGTTACCCCAGCACTGCCAAGACCACCACTAAACCATGTCACTGAGGCCCCATCTACACAGCTTTTGAACACTTCCAGGGACAGTGATTCCACCACTACTCTAGGCAGCCAGTTCCAATGCCTGAGCACCCTTTCAGTGACCAAATTGTTCCTAATATCCAATCTAAATCTGCCCTGGTGCAGCTTGAGGCTGTTATCTCTTGTCCTATTACTTATTAGAGCAGTTGATGTCATCTACCTGGACTTATGCAAAGCGTTTGACACTGTCTCACATGACACCCTTGTCTCTAAATTGGAGAGACATCAATTTGACAGATGGACCACTCAGTGGATAAAGAACTGGCTGGATGGCCACACGCACAGAGTAGTGCTCAATGGCTCAATGTCCAGCTGGAGACCAGTAACGAGTGGTGTCCCTCAGGGATCGGTGCTGGGACCGGTCTT
>JAOEHY010039060.1:0-23261 GCA_025447955.1 Psilopsiagon aurifrons | reverse complement strand
GGAAGAAATTCTTTACTGTAAGGGTGGTGAGGCACTGGAATGGGTTGCCCAGGGAAGTTGTGAATACTCCATTGCTGGCAGTGTTCAAGGCCAGGTTGGACAGAGCCTTGGGTGACATGGTTTAGTGGGAGGTGTCCTGCCATGGCAGGGGGGTTGGAACTGGATGATCTTAAGGTCCTTTCCAACCCTAACTATTCTATGATTTTATGTTTCTATATCTACCAAACCAGAGCAAGAGATTTTGCTCTAATTATATAGCAGGTTTAATAATAGGTAAATTCTGACATTATGTTGTAATTAATTGATGTAGAGCATTGGTGTGTATTTCTCTCTCCCTCTCTTGCTAGTGTTTGTAATTCAGAAGAATGAAAGGAGCCTGATTACTAATTGGGAAGAGTTCAATGGGTTACATTTTCAGAGGGAGTTGTGCTTCCCTGGACTCATTGTGACTGGATCCTCTCATCCTAGCTCCGACAAAATTCCCAACAAAACCCAGCATTAATGTGCTTCAGGATTAGGTCTTGTCTTTGTTACCTGCTTCTGGTTTTGGGGTCACTTCAGGTTGTCTGTAGCTCCAGGTGAGTGAATCACTTAAATAAGCTTGTTTCTTTGAAGCTGCAATGTGAAAGGGGATATATAGTGGATTACAAAACAGTACACATGGCATGACATCAGCCAGCACATACTAAAAGAGCTGACTGTAAGCTGCAAAGCCCAGCCTGAGTCTCAAAATTCACCCAATCCAGGTTATGTCAGTGCTGAGAGGACTGATCCAGTGTTGTGTTATTTGTGGAGTGCCACACTGAGGCTCATCCCAGGGTGTGATCAGGACCAGCTAACCTCATCTCCTCCTGCCCTCAGCACATCCCTGGCTACATGAGGGAGGCTCACGGGATGGCACCTTCTTGTGCAGGTCTCTGTGGATAGCACACGGCAGTGGCATGTGGCTTCCCCAGGCATGGCTGCACACTGTCTGGATCTCACCCTGTTCCGTGGGAGCTGATGTCTTCTCATCACCCATACTGCATGCACAAACTGATTAATCCCCAAACTCCATTGCTCCACAGGAAAAAACAAGCAACAAATGATAAAATGGTTCTATCCAAACTCCAGTCAAGAGTATGTCTGTGTCAGTTCTGTGGTATGCATTAGAGAGCAAGCCCTGCTGATGTTTGCAGATCCATGTCCGTAGTGCTTATTGCTAGCACAAATCTGCCCTTAATCAGAGCTGATGACTTCACTGTGACTTCTTTGTCGTAGGTATCAACACAAAGCAATCACACTGAGGACTTAGGTCCACCCCAGGTTGCTCTTAGGGACCACTTGCAGTCAAACAGATCTCTAGGGCTGATAGACATAAGTAGTTTTCTTGTGTAAGAAACAGAGGCTGGTGGCTGGGAAGCTCTGATTCCTTGGAAAGTGAAGGCAGCACATTTGTTTGCAAAAGGCGAGCTGCTGGTTCACTGTGTTTGATTTGCAGTATCCTGCTAAGGGAATAAATGTTTGGAACTGCCATCATCATTATGCGCTGCTGGTTGAAGTTTTCACTGTAGCAGTAGCCATGCAATGCATCTGAAAAGGCTAACAAAAAAAAAGATCTTTGCTCCCAGCCAGGACAAGGATAAATAGTGCAAAGAATTAAAACCTGCTGTCGTGTTTTCCTGAAACTGGTGAGGTAAAATACAGTGGCAAAATATATGCCAACTGCTAGCTCTGGTTGTGAGCAGGATCTGAACCTGAGTACAGACAGTCATGTTGTGCGTGGTCCTCCTTCATCTGCATCTGAGCAGAAGGGCTTTCCAGTGCTCGTGCGTCCCTGACTGAGTGACACTGCAGCCACTTCTTCAGGCCTCAGGGGAAGCTTATGAGCCTCCCTACAGGACAGTAACTGTTATCAAGTGAATTTTGCCCTCTGGAGTTCTGTATATTTCTGTGTATATCTCCAACCCTTCCAGACCTCATCAGCAATGTGTTTACACTGCAGCTGTGGCTTCACATAGTTCAGGGGGTGAAAGGGCTGGTTGTACATATTAGCTTCATGGGAAAAGGAAGGTCCATCACTGTTCCACATGTGCACCCCTGAGTAATCCATATTGTTCATGATTCACCTTCAGATGTGAATGCTGCCAGCTAGAGAGCAAACTTTGGATTTACGCGTACTTCTCATAGATGTGGTTCTATTGTATGTGGGAATGATAGGAGCTATTGCAAGAAAAAACTCATGTCATATTTGCTGCAGTGTCTTGAAGTTCATCTGGAGTCTACCATGGTCTTTGTGTGATATCCTGAGTCACTGGAGTAGAAGCAGATTTGGGTATAGATTCGCTCTGCATGGCGGAGGACCTCTTCTCAAGGCTGCTAGAAGAAGTAATATGCCACATAATCTGCACATCACTTGTGTCCAGTGTGAGAGTACCGTTTACCCTCTGTGTTATCTGTAGAGGAGCTGCTAAGCTTAGCATAAAGAGAGAAATGCAGTTCCAGCACACATGACTAACATTAGAAAATTATTCTTAAGGCTTTCTCTCACCGAAAATTAAAGAAAAAATAACCTCAGGCTCTTGAGACAAAAGCTTTGATGCAGCTTGGAAAATAGCAGAAAAGCTGCTCTGAGTGTTGGGCAACCCACCAAGAGTTCATAAGTTAACAGGAATCAAGAAAGCATTACTGTAAGCAGCATGTCTGTTTTGAGCCTTAAATTAAGCATACATTTTCCATAATGAAGAGAAATGCATGCCTGGGATTTAAAGACAATGCAAAGAAGGTTATGGGAATAGGACATAGTAGGAAAAATTTCCCAATTATACCTTATGCTTCTCCACATTCCAACAGCACCAGAAACATCAACAGCAAAAGCCAAGATGCTGCATTTTCCTTTCAGCAGATAAGGAAAGTGTTTGGTCTGGGATTGTGATTTATGGCCATTCTAGTGAATAAAGTGGTCCGTGGATGTTGTATTGAGTAGTGGCCCTTGTCAGTCTGAGGGCAAACAACATGGCACAGCTCAAGCCAGGGTGTTTTCCCCCTCAGAACAGAGTGGTTCCTCCTACATTGCCAGTTAAGAAGAATGCTTCATAAGGGCTCTTATCCAGGAGAGAAGAGTGTACGCTGCAGTGAACAGAGATCTGCTAACACCTAAACAGAATGGACAACCACTTGCAGGCATTTCAGCCTGGTCCTGTTGCAGTAACTAGCCCAAATCAGTAAAAACTGAGACCATATGATGGGTCTCCTACAGTCACATTGAGAAATTTACTGATGTGCCCCATGGAAAGTCTTCACATGACATCCTGAGAAGGGTTTCCTAAGGAAGAATGGAGTTCACTGACTCCGTCTTTTATATTTTATTTATTTTATTTTATTTTTTAATTTTAACTTTTATTTTTATTTTAGGAGTTTGGATGACTCTGTTACTGTACTACTGAAGTCACTCACACTGTTCAGTGTGGACAGCCTTGTAATGTTCTGTGCAATACGGGCAACTATTTTATGAATAGGGAATCAGAGGCAGAGCAGGAATTTGTAGCTACATTGTCAGATAAGAATATCTGGAGCATCATTCTTTGAAAATGGATCACTTTTCCTCTGCATTTGTTTATCCTTTTTAATTCTAAAGAAGATAAGAATCTATTAAATCCATGGATATGTCACCATTTCCAAAGGTGCTCAGAGCATACTTCAATTATGTTTCTGGTGAGTTAATCTCGGCTCAGCCAGACAAGCTTGTACTATATTTTCAACTACTTTAACAAGGCAACCGTATTTGAGATGAAATATTTCTAATGAATTGCCTAAATCAATAAATATTTCAGAATAATAACTTGTGGGAATTCTTCTCAATGAGTCAGTACGTAATCACATCGAAGTGCGAAGTTGAAAGGGCTGTTACCTGCACAAACTATGGATTACATCTGAGCAGTGTGGGCATAAGGTAACTTTGGGATGGAAAGTGGGCCTAGGTCTAGCCTCAAAAGAGTATAATATATTCTAGAGATCCAGTTGCTGTTTCAAAATCAAACAAATTGGTCTGCCTGAGAAAATGCTTGTGAAGATATATGTGGCTGTGTGCTGTTTTAAAGTTTGCTTGTTATCCCTGAGAGATGGCAGTGAATATTCCCTATGTGTGTAAATAATTTCACAGTCAGTTTTGGGATAGAACACTATGTTCTTACAAGCTATTTTATTACTTCTTAATTAATGTATTTTCTCAGCTACTTAGTCAAATGCTATTTGCAGCCATGAAACAGGTTAGGGGCTGGTGCAGGTTCACATTTATTTGACAGATCTAGCTTTTGAGCTTTCTAGATGACAAATTAGTCTGACTTTGGTAGCACTCTGGTGACTGTAGTGATCCAAATATAGTTTCCTGAATTCCCAGCACCTTGTTTTCCTTAATGCTCTTCTTTGTTTGAATCTTTGAAGACATCTGTACATAATCTTTTCTACAGGTGTTCAGCTGTGGTCTCATCTGTAGAGACCAAAGGCGGATTTGTGTTGAGCTCATGTACATCTTAGCCATTCACAGTATGCTAGATAATGTCTTTAAGAAGTTCACTCACTGATAGCCACACCTGATACTTGGGCTAATGTAGGTGAGCTTTCAAAGGCATAAGCAATGGTATAAGATTTTAGCACTCAGGATGTTATGTTGGCCTTTTATATCACCAGAGACATCATTAAGATGAAAACTAAAATTTATTCATGTTACACAGCCGCTCCAAAGGAGTGGCATCATAAACATGATATGACATGATACACATTTGCTTTTATTTGATATTGGCCAACATTTTGTCTTGCATCCCAGCCTTCTGATGTGTATACAGCTATTCATAGACAATGGCAGAACTGCCTCCTTTGTTTCATTAATGCTGATGTCTGTATCTGGCAAAACTGGAAACTTCTTCCAAATTATATTGCATCATTCATCTTTGAGATTTATTTCTTCATGGTGTTTCAACATTATCGGTGTAGTTCAGTACCTGAATTGTAAGAGCAAGCTGAAGCTTGGTCTCCACGCATGTCTTAATGTCTGCTGTCTGCAACCCCATATGAGTAATGCGAAGAGGGTTCTCTAGAGAATCTGTGGTGGGGGTTTGATTGAATAAGTCGTTGTTATCAAAGATATTAATACTTCTGAAACTAAGAAACCTGCTTGGTTTAAAGTCTTCAGAGATGAAACATGTCTGACTTACTTCAGATACAATGAGGTTTTTAGGTAAAGGTTTTGTTATCAAATGTTTTCCAGTATTTGATTCCAGTAACAGAATTGTTTGCAAAGGAACCAAGATTTTAAACCTCATCTGAAAATCTGTGTGGGTGTATTCACTAGAAAAAACAAATCCCCCTGCACGTATGGATATAAGAAATCTGTTCGTTAGGTGTATTTGTGTTTGAGATTTGCTAGGAATGGTAATGAAATCTTTAAAAATGGTAACTAATTCAAAAGCCACCAAGATTTTGTCCGAAGTGTTAATTTCTGCTGATCACACAATAGCAATAATGCATTTAAAATATATTCTTCAATGGACTTACCCCTGGGAGCCAAGGAAACGTTTGGCTTGTGGTCTATTGTGTACCAAGGGCAAACAGACTAAAATGGTCATCTTGGTCTGTTTAAATCTATTTCAGAATAAGAGTATGAAATCTATGACTCAGCTACTGGTTCTTTGAACAAAAGAGTAGTGGAAAAATGCTTAAACTAAAGTGCTCAACAGTTGTTATGGTGACCCATTAAACTATCCAACCATTCTGGTTTGGAACCAGAAGCAACTAAAGATGTAAGAAAAGTGTGCTCCCATTTAGGAGCACTTCAAATCAAACTTTGTAAGCTGTAGCTGAGAAATATCTTTACAACGAGGATGGGAATTCTCACAATAAAATAAAACACAAAATTTACACTGAAGTAATTTATAATCTATGAAATGCCAAAATTAAGATGCTTGTGCAATGTTAGCTCACTTCCTTTACTGTGCCCTTTATGTGTTTCTTCTTACATGATCACACACCTGATTTAGCATATATACAGCAGTCACTGAATGGGAACTGAAGTGCTCCAAGGAAAGGTCTTTTTTCTAGAACAGTAAGAATAGGGCAAGGTGGTACCAAGCAGTGCCTAAACAGTATAGATTGATCTCCATCACATGCTACTGGGGCAGTTTCTCTGCTAAGTGCATAGAGGCATCAGTGCCATCTCTGTGATCACGAGATTTGTATGTGTATGTGTGTGTGCGTGTGCATATACAGAAATATATATTTTTACGATGACTTTTCATTGTAAGGAGTCTGAAATATGAAGGCAGTGTTGCAGACTGGTATTCTTATAAGATGATACTGAGGGTGTCAGTTGTATGCTTACATGTGATCATGTACTACATGGCTTGCTGGGACCAAACCTCTCACAGCAAGCAGCACTTTCTGGAGTAAACTACCCCCAGAACTGCACCTGGCTTTTGCTTTATGGAGCACCATTATTTGCGCTTGAAAAGTAAACCAACATGAGCAATGTGCATAATTGTGGGTCTAAGTGATTTGAGGAATTCTCTGCAATCCCATGAAACCAATGCTAATTTCTCATTTCTGATAGTCAGTCTGAATGACTGCTGAACTCAGCTGTCCCTGTTGAGTTGGGCATATCTCCTTTTAATGAAAAATTCTCTGTTTTCCTAGAAAACTGACTTTTACACAATTAGATCTACCTCTGTAAATGTGCTTGTCAAGAAAAATGGTAAAATAACTGAGGAATATTCACATCTGAAACTGTAAGCTGCTCAAGAGCAGCAGGAATCCTGTAAATTGCTCTGCATTTGTGCTGTGCCATGAGCCTTGGGACCACATTAATGACTGATCCCAAAGTGTTGCTGTATTTGTCACCAAGAAATTATCACAGCAATAAGATGGTAGTGACTCTGGAGGTAGTGGCAGTGGTGTGGCTACTGCCATTATTTGTGCTGTAACCCCTGTGTGGATGAGCAGGGGATTTAAACACTTGCATAGGTAATCCTAATGGTAAAAGTATTTCTCTTTTGCAGCCTGTACATGAGCTAAAGCATTTTTAAATATGAAGGGGAATCCGAGAAGAATACTGGCAGCTCCCAAGTACAGTGCAGTCTACCTGGGGGAAAAACATATTAGGACTTGAGATCCTAGCAGAGTCAGTTCTGGTAATATAACCCATCTAAGGCTTTGGTTTTGCAATTCTGGGGAGCAGGTATAGTTTAGATACTGAAAATACTGGGAGTAATTTCTATCTAAAGTAGACAATTTGGGGGCAAAAAGGGATTGGTTGCATGGTATGTCTGGAAGTTGGGTAGCTATTGAAGAAAGAAGGAGGTTGAAGAAGCAGGCACCCCTGTTACTCATTCTTACAGTTCTAAAGCAGCAGCCTTGTCCTTGGCTTTGATGGATCCAGGGACAGCTCAAAATCTGTTTTACGGTCCGATAACATTCCAGCCCAAGCATGTGTGATTTCCTCAGTTTGCCTCACCAGCTCCTCTCTTTTGGGGCTGTAATAAAGTACCTGAGAAAATGCACACATGGTTTGGCTGAACAGGAGTCAGCACTCTCCCCTGTGCGTACAGGGCAGGGGAGGAAGAACAAACGAAGAACGTGCCTGTTGCTGTCTGTTACAGCTCTCGGGGACCAGAAAGAAGGGATGAGACATGGAAGGGTTCGCGGTCAGGCGAGGGACTCAGCCTAAGACCCAGCGTCTGGCAGAAAGCCCAAGTTTCAGATTTGTGAGAAACTGTCTGGGGGAGAGAAACATCTTTACACTAGATGTGAAACAGGAGGGCCTGAGGGAGGGTTGGAGAGGAGCCCAAGAATGAGCACAGCCTGCTGCAGTCATCGGCTCCAGTTGGGGCCTCCCTTCTTCCACTCACGTGAAACTATTTCAATTGTCATTAAGCCTTAAAAAGCTGTTTGTGTATCTGGATGTGCACGTGTGTGTGCGCATGTGTTCGCAAAAGTGACATGTTTAACTTCAGATCTGACAACGTGCCTTTGGCAGATTCAATGTAAAAATTAACTTGCTCTCTGCCTCTTTTTTTTTTTTTTTTTTAAGAATAAAACAAAACCAGATTGAGCTTTTACACTTAAAGCCCTAAGAAAATCATAAAAGTGAATTATGGGGTGAGAATTACTCTTTAAAGAAAAGCTTTACACTGGAGTAAACTTGGAACATTTATACATAAAATATCGCATATAACATTTATGTGTATAAAATCTGCTGAACTGGCCAGTTTCTGACTATTATATAAACTTTATGCATTTGAGAAAGCAGACTTTCTTTCACAGAAAATAATTTGTTCTACTTCTATTATAAAATAATAATCCCTTGGTATCAACACTTGATGCTATTGTCACAAGCTGTCTCCTCTGTGCACTCTTTGGTTTGACTACTTTGTCCTTTGTAGACTGAGCATAAAGTGCATTGGTATAACAAGCTAAAAGCAAGATGGAAGCAAGAAGAAAAAAGATAAGGCGGGGAAGTGAGCACATACTCCAGACAAAGGACACACAGAGTTTTGGGGTGCAGAACTCAAATCTAAACCACTTCACATAGTTTGGAGAGGGAGCCTGGGTCTGGGCAGCTGTACAGATAGTGAGTTCCAAAATTAATCTTCTTGATATAAGGCAGATCCCAGGTTTTATAGACACTCATACAGACACCTCAAAGAAGGGACCAGGAGAGGGTTCCCGGGGAAGGCAGTGAGCAGCGGCGCAGAGCTGCTGACCAGAGAAGTGTTGGGAAACCTCTGCCAGGAGAGAGCTCCTGGGGCTGTTGCCTTTTCTCCCGCTCTTCCCTGCTCTTACTGCCTTGCTCTCACCAGCCTGGGGCTGACACCCCCGAGGGATGTCCCAAGGGAGGACTGTGAGAAGCAATCGTGCTTCTCCTGGTCCAGCAGACGAGTACCTCCTCCTGGAGCAGCTGAACCTCCCTGGAGGCGAGGGACTTTCCAGACTCACTGGACCCATACAGGCTCTGGACACACATTAAGTGAACAGACCTGAAAAGAAAAATGCTCTCTGCTGTGTGCAGTGCTATCCTGATAAGGACTGAAAGAGAATGAAAGAAAATGCAACAGATACTACTGCTGTCACTTAATTCGTGTCTGTCTGGGCTCAGATACCATAATGACAAGGTCTTATAAAAGCCAGTACAATGTAGAATAACGTGCAAAAGCATTTATGTGGTATAAGTAGACAGTCCTTATCCTATCTGTAGAAATACTGGCTATTTCTGCAGGTCGTCTAGTGTTGGACTACTCCACAGCAATTCATATGAGATCTCTTTCTGCAAATCCACTGCTTGAAAGCTATGACTTGTTCTTGCAGAAATTATTACAAAGTGATCTAAAAAATAGAGGAAAACCAGAGGCGACTCACTGAACTGTAAGCTACAGAACTGTTAATTATTTTCTTACTCTAAACTGGAACAGAAACTAAGCATTTCAGTGCCCTCAGAGAAACCCAGCATATATGATTGTCTCTAATTGTCTGCTAGGGAAAAGCTGTGATTATGAAGAAATCACTGATCTAATCCCATAGTAGCTTTTCCTAAACTATATTTCCAAAATACTCTGTTTTCTTTTCACTTCTCTAGTACTGCATTGTTTTAAAGAATTGCAAAATGTCCTTTTCACAATGAAACAAGCATCAACACTGGATTAACAGAATCAAGGTTTATATCCTGGAATGATAGGGGAAAAATAGATGAAACATTTAATTGAATTGCAGATGTTATGTCTAGAAGAGCAAAATACTCTGAGAGTAATTGAGTAGGTTGCCATCTACACTAAGCAGAGATTTTTAAAACAGAATACATATGGAGAATGCAAATGTGCAGAATGCACACATCTGTGTTGAATGTTAGTTTCCAGTGGTATCAAGGAATACACATGTTTTTCTTAGATTTTAGAACTTAGTGGTATCAGTGGAAATAAAATAAAATGTCTGATTATATTGCTGAAGTCAGCAGAGGAAGAATGCAGAAAAATCTTTTTCGTCTTCCTGAGAGACATCTATAATAAATCATTAGTGGAATATTAAAAACTAGATTATAGCCATGGGACTAAGTGTCTTCCTTTTCACCAAAGGAGTAAAAAAGGAGGATATAAAATTTGAACAATGTAAGTCAGATTTTGTGCTTATTTAGGCAAAATGAAAACCATCAAAATGATCTGTATGATGTTGTTCAGAGTCTTAAACTTCATAGCATTTCAAACAACATTCGGTGGATAGAAAAAGAGAAGATAATTTTTTTAGGGAATATTTGTGTTACAGAAACTATAAATTATGTTTTCTAGTTTTCTAAAACAAGTGGTTATCCTGACAACTGAGAAATTATGACTATATACAGTTAGAAGTAATACATTATCAAATTTTAGCTTCTCAGGTAAGCAGAAATATAGAATTGCAGTTGTTATATTAAACCATTCATCTTATCATTCATTTACATTTCAGCTTGCAGCACAGAAGTCTGAATAACTAAGAAGACTTTAATTAAATCAAAGGACAAAGCATGACAATTTAATGACCTGATATGAAACCTCATATGTTACCATTGGCCCCAGGAGTTTCCTTGAAAAGGAAACAGTAAGAATCAGATTTTCTGATCTATGTGGGCTTGAACAGCCTGTTCCCAAGAGAAATGACTAGGAGCCAGGCTTTATTTTCTATTGGTGCTCGAGCCCCACCCAAATTGCATCAATTCTTGATCAAAGAGATACTGCAATTATATTAATCAGACAAACATCCCAAATTAATTACGAAAGTTATCTTCTGCAGTAAGGCCTTGTTAAGGCCCAATGGCATTTTCTGTTTATAGATTTTGAGATAAAAGCAGTGCAGCAAATCTTGGTCTTTGCTGGTTTTGAAAACAAAACAGTAGTTATTTGCCCTCTCTTTTTCTGTTCACAACAAAACCATCTCTGTGGTTTAATTCTAGTCTGGGCTGATAACACACCAGTCTTCTTGATACACTAGGAAGGAAATTTATTGTGGATCACTGCTATGGCTTGGCGGGAGCTATTCATGTGATGCCTGCACTTTGTCAGATGGCTTGGGAAATTCCAGAGCCGACACTCAAAGCTCTAGTTCAGGCAGGGATTTCTAGTCCCTGATAAGTGTGAAGTTCACAAGAATTGGCCACCCCACCTTTTCTGCATCTGGTGGCTGTGTTATGGCTTGCATGACACATGCTGGTGGCCAGAGCTCCACCTAACAGCAGACATGACAGACTGAGGAGGTAAACTGGAGGAGGACTTGACTGCCTTCCTCTGACTAAAATAGAGGTTGAGGCCTCTTACTAAGGGTGGTGTAGTAGCTGAACCTGATGTAGAAAATACAACCCAAAAATTAGAATAAATGGTTACATGAGTATTGACATAACTAATCAGGAAATATGAATATGATTCAGAAATTATTCCATAAAATTAATTCATCTGTTTTTCTCATCAAAAATACAGGTTTATAAAACACAGGTAGCTGGAAAACACTTCAAGAAATGCTTTATTTAGTTAAGAAAAAGGATTAACAAGTGGGGACCTTGAAAAGTTTGACTATGTTTGAAATATACCCGGAACTGGTACAACTGAGGGAAATGATCAGTTGTAAAGTTCGACTTAAATTAATTATCTGAGGTTTCATCAAAAGCGTGTGGGTTAGGTAGTAGGAATACAATGATTGGCATAACTTGATAGTACAGGAACTGCTACCTTGGAAAGGTTTAGATTCTCTTCTGCTAGAAAACTTCAGGAACGTTTTACACAAAACTCTCTCAGATGTGTTCTATGTATATGAGTTCTTCAGCAGAGGAGAAAGTTGGATTGAGACCTTACTTTCCTATGACTTGAGGATTCTAAAGGAGTTGGCCAGTATTATCCAGGAGATTATATTGGATGGACATAAACATCCTTTCTGTTATATGGATTTGTTTATATTTTTTTAATTTATCCCATACATAAAGACAGGAGTTCAGATCCAATACCAATGAATTGAGGAACATTGCATTACTCTATTATTTTATTGGGTTATTCAGACTCTCACAATGAATCATTTTCTCAGCTTAAATAAGTCAATCACATCTGGAGCTGGTCAGAATATTTTCAGTGAAATGAAATATGTCACTTCATCAAAGCCAGAATGTTGTATCAACATATCAGTTTTGACAAACATTTCTTGAGAAAGTTTTGGTCTGGGGTTCCCTTGTCACTTATGGTCAGAGGAGAAAGAACTTGAGCTGAAAAGATCAAGTTTTATATCCCGAAACAGACATTTCATAACAATTTCCATTTGCAAAAATGTTTGAGGGGGTTGTTTTCATTCCTCTGAATAGCAAAAACAAATTCTGAAACCTCGAAATCTATGGCAAAATGGAATCCTTGTCCTCTGAATAGCTCTAATCACATCTGAGCATACAAAATGCTGATTCAGTAGCTCACATTTAGAGGATTTAGGTATACCAGAAGGCAGAAAATCAGGAAACCATAAGAAATGTGGCTGTATCTTGGGAGTTGGTTTCTTTTTCCTTGAAATAGAATCATTTACCAATCAGCATGTGAATGTCATTGAATTTGACTCTTGCCACAAAGATGTCCACAAAACACGCATGACAGCATGTTCTATATCTTTCACAGCAAGAATTAGTGAAGTGTGTAGCAAAGTCCTTCCTAAGTGATGTAGGATACAGGTTGGTCCCTATGTGATTAGAGGAACAGCAGAAATATGTTTTCTTTAGCTCATTAAAATATTTTTGGCATTTCAGTTATTCAGTCATGGTTAAGACATTTTGACTGCTTTGAGGAAAAAAAGTGAAACTGACTTGTGTCAGATAGAATAGGAGGTTCCAGTGCCACTGATGATGCTCATTACATGCTCAATTGCAGTGGAAAAAATGGGCAGTGTGCATGACTGCAGGAAAGAGGAAGGTACAGCTGTGGCAAGCACTGCCCTGACCTTCCTTGGCTGGCATTTTGTGGCCAAATTTCTGTAACCCATTTGTAGCCATTAGAAAATGATCTTGCAGAATATGTATTTTAAGTGGTTATTATTGAAAAGGGAAACACCTGTAGCTGGAATGCATATAGTGACATGTTCACAATGACGGAAGACAAAATACTGTATCAAAAAGAGATGCTGAAGTTCTGCTGTATGAAACTAAGCTTGTAAAAAAAAGTGGGTTAAAAAAGTGTATCTGAACAGTTTCTGCGGTAAATCCTGAGGAAGATAGTTTTCTTCAAACATGAAGGAGCCATGTGTCGATGGAGGGGGCTGAAGTTTGCCTTCCAGTTCTGACACATACATACAGCAGTGTCGTGTACTCCCCACGTGTACAGACCAGTGTGACCAGTGGTATACCCACCTTCAGAGAGGGCATTGCTGGGGCTGGGACTCCCCTTGGTGAGGAGGAGTCTTACCAGAATAGCACGACCACGGCACCTGCCCTGTCTTCTTCTCCACGGGTGGGTTATACCAGAAACTGCTGAGGGGCAGCAGAACCAGCATGTGAGAAAAGGCTGCTAAGCAAAAAAATATTCAGGAGAGATTGATTTCAGGAAAGGGAGTGCTAATGCTGCACAAAGCCAGATGTGTGACCACATATACACATGTGAGATTGTTCCTGTTATTCCCTAAGAGTTGGAGTAATCCTGCATATCAGTAGAGCTCATATTGCAATGCAGGCAGTAATTTTTCTGTAGGGAGTTAGTTTAATCAGTTTACTGGAATATTAAAGCATGAAAGTGTGTTTGGTTATTTTTCATTACCCATTTTATCATGAAGAATATCACCAGATGAATTCTCTGCAAAGGAGTTAAAAGTCCACAGTTCCGAATTCTGCTGCTCACCTTTAGCTTGGAAGGTCCAGAATATTTTTCTTAAGCTGTTCTTACAGCAGAAGTTCAGATTTTAAGGAGTCTGGAAGACTCCATTTTATCTGTGGAGCTAATGGCACTATGCTGTGATAAGACTTGAAAGTGAAAGCTGAACAACAGAAAGGAGGCGAAAGTAAGGATTTTGTTTTAGTTGGTACAGGGATTAGTTTCAGTGGATTTATGGCTGTTGTTTGCAATTACGGAGCCAACTGCATTGATGCCTGTGTCTCTGATTTCGTGGTACCTATTGCCAAACCACATCACTTACTGCTCTGGTAAGGCTTCAGAAGCCTTACTAGAGAGTGTGTGCGCTGCTGGCAGCCTCAGTTTAAAAGCCAGAGATAAACTGAGAATAGAAGCCGATGTACAGCTTCACCTTCTGGCTCTCAGGAGCTGACAAGTTTATACTGTGTTTTTGGCCTATTTTCTTAATATGTGGAAATAGAATCACAGCTGTTATTTTGTCTGAGACTTGTACATCTACTGTTGAGCAAGAGGATAATTCTTATTTCTTACACATGCCACTGCATTTGTTCTGATTGCTTCTTTTTAAACTAAATTGCTAAAAATACATTTATTTTCTGATTCAGAAGCAACAGTGAACAATGCTCATGAAACACTCCTAAAGAGGAAAAAAGAGAAAATCTTGATGCAGCTGCCAGGATATACAAGATAAAGTGTTTTCTGAAAGGAATAATTAGGGAAAAGATCCTGTTTGCTAGAATAATTAAATAAAAACCTTTAATACAGCTGATAGCCAATGTCAGTGAAAAAGGAAACCTGAATTTTAAATATTAAGGATAACATCTATCTTTGCCTAGATCTGGACATTATTGGCGCTCTCCATAAATCATCCTCTTTTTAATTTAATATGAGCATCTGTAAGGTCCAGAGATAAATTAATTGCTGCCAGATTTAAATAATACGCTTGGTTTCAGGCATTTCCTGGGGATTAATGACAGGTTAGGGGGAGCTGAGGGCCTAAAGTTCAGCCAGAAACCATTAACCTCAGGTTATCATTAACCTCAGGAAACACCCTACGTCTCAGCCGTGTTTGCTCCTACAGAATGGAAAAGAAAAGCATAATGCCATGTATTTCTTTTGGGGGTCAATGCCATTCCAGTTGGTGCCTATGGAGAATTTTAACATGGCATGAATCAAATGTATGCATCCACTTGGCTTATCATGGCTCCTCCAAAAGGAAGGTTTTAATGCCTTTTGTTTGGGAGCCAAATGATAAAACCATAAGAAGCCCATGGAAACCAAGGCGTGTGTTAGTACGGGGTGTGTTGAGACTTCAAGGTTGACATTTGGCTTGCAAACGCACCTTCTGTGGTCATGCTGAGTGCATCTCCTGGTCTCTCCATTGCTGTCCTCAGCGGCTGCACAGCAGTGTTTGGATGCAGGGAAGTAGGCCTCATGTTTCTTAATTTAAGCAGTACAAAATTGTGTCTGGAGGAAAATGATTCAGAGTTCCCAACTCAACTTATTAAAAGATGAATTTTGACCTACTTTAAAATTGCAGAGACCTCCAGAGACATAATATCTGGATGCAGAAAAAAAGAACAATATTTCTAGGGAAGGTTTTATAGCTTCTTGAGCCGGAAGGTTTCCAAGCATTTTAAGAGCATTTATTAATTAAAGCCCACAACATTCCTGTGAGATGTGCTAGCCATGCTCTGTGCTAGTAATAACATTAGAGATGACACCAGATGAAATCTGGGGAGGGAGGCAGAAGATGGCACCATGCAGGGACAGGGCTCTGAGGATTCCCACTTTTCCCTCAACTCTGCTGTGAATGTGGGCCATACTCCAGGCTTTGTCCACACAGAAAGGAAAAATTTGGAGCTGAGACTAGTGCTGTATATGAGGCTTGGAAAAGTGTCACTATGAATTACTGTTACTATGAAAAAGAAGGAAGCAAGTTAATTTAAGCTCATTTCAAGGCACAGCAAGTGTGTGCCAGAGACAGAACAAATTGTTGGTGGGCCCTACAGTGGTTTTCAAGTGCTGGTCCAATGAGTGCTTGGACTATGGCCAGGTTCTGATGGGCTGTAAGAACCAGTCATGTGTGTAGTGGGGTTTGGATGCACCTTTCTAAGTACCAAATTCTCTTACTTAATGTTAACTGTATACAAATTGATGTCTAGCTTGAGCTTTTAGGCTTCCTCTGTAGTTAACACAGACTCTCCCATGGTTTTGAAGTAAGTATCTAAAATGCTTCCTTCCTTTGGAAGTGTGTGGCTTTTCCCACCAATTTTAGTGTGGGACTCTAAAAGACCTTATTTTTTTGCAGCTGAAGTTAGTTTGAAAGAATACGAGAGCAGGAGAAGACCTGGATATTCCCACTGAAGGGATGGCAAAATGTCCTGCTGGCTATTAACTCCATGAAGACTGTTGGCTTGGGGGCTGGACACATAATCTATATTTACACACAAGCACACATACACCAGTTTGCCTTAGGCAGCAAAAAGGCCGCAGGCTCATGTTGGCTTCATGGAGGGAGATGATGGATGAGTGGAGAGAGATACATTTGGAACAACACTTGCAACACAGATTAATCTTCCTGAAACTTGGTATGCTGACAGGGCTGCTCTTTGTTTTCTGGTCTGTTCGACTGGGTTTAGTTCAATGTTCATTTTTTATGGTAGTCCTTACATGCACAAATCTATAGTATTGTATATAGCTAGACGGTTTTGTATCTGCTTTTCATTATAATGCAACTTGTCTGTACGTTACTAAAATACATTCTAATGTATAAATCTTATCCAGTTTAGATTTTTGTAAGCCTACATGTTAGGTTTTATTTTTGCTTTTTATGTTCAGACTTTCTTATTACCATATATAAAATGCTTCTGTTGCCAGGCTTCTTCTTTAGTTCTGCTAGTGGCAAAACCCACTCCTTTAAACCTGTGACAGTTCTACAGATAACTGTAGAGAATTTTTTTATGGATTTCAATTGTTAAAGAGAAATGGCACAGATGTCTCTTAAAGCACATTAGATCAACACTGTGGCCAAACTGCAGCACTATGACTGGAAAAAAGGCCTCCCTGGAAGCTGGTAACAGAAGAAATTTCTAAAGAAAGAAATTTCCAAGTGTAGAGAACATAACATCTTTCCTGAAGCTGCCAGAAAACAAAGGATTAAACTTAACTAAATCTCTCTCCTGCTTTTAGTCCACATTTGGCTGCAAAGAAACAGTATTAGGCCAGCTGCACAACACAGCCTAATTCCTCACAAAATATAATAGCAGTGGGCTACTGAGAGTGGGAGACTGTCTTTCACTTGGACCAGTGGGATATCTCTGGTTTACTAGAGCTTGTGATTCATAGGCCCCGTACTTCTGATTTTAGTAAATCTTCCTGTATCTGAGCTTTATGGAATTGAATGACAATATATTCACACTGCTTTCTGCTTGCACACAAGGAAGGAACACGAAATCTCCTGATTACATCAATTACCCCCTTCTCCACCCAGCCTTTAGTACTATTGGAATCGCTCACTTTTGCAGTTCATTCTGGTTTTCACAGCTCCCACGCAAGTTTTACAGAGGTAGGTGTTACTAATCAAAGACGGATGTCTTCTGTGGTTCCTAGCATGGGTAATGCCATGTTGGTCTCTGTGAAGGTGAAGCTTCTCCCCAGTTTTTGGAGTCCAGACACAAACACTGCTGTGTAAGCAAGATGGGGAGAGTACACAGTGAGCACAAGAGCCCCTGGAGGCAGGGATGGTCAACTTTTTAATGCTCTCTGGCCACTTTTTACCCCAGCACCACATTTGGAGGTAGAACTAGCTGTGCAGCAATACCATCCTTCAGGTTGGGTTGCCAGCCCAGTCTGGTCCTGCACATGTCCCTCTTAATTCCTGCTCATACAGAGGATCATGCTCTGATCTGCTTGACCCATACGTTCGTGACCAGGTCAAATAGCTTTCGGGTTGGCAGAGGGTCACACCTGTGTGATGATGTGCTGTGGAAAGAATTAGAGGTCCTGCACTGCTGGAGCTACTGGGAAATATGTCCCTTTATGAGCAAATGGAGAGCAGAACCCTGTCTGAAGTAATGCTTCCTATAGAAAACAGAAACTTTTTTAAACTGAAGAGAGACACTTTCAAATCCAACATCAGATATCTAAATCAGAAAGTGTTCCAAATATTGCGCTTGCTTTTTGGAGATGAAGATTTAGGACTAGTGTCATAATTTCTTTCATTTTTAAATTCCTTTTTCCTAAAATGTGCAATTTATGTCTATATTGTGTACGTGCATATGTGTTACATACATACCATATGCATTGATTGAAACAGCACTCTCCATTCTCAATTCCTATGACAGCACTGTCATACACGCATGCAGCTAAATTAGTGTATTGGAGAGTTTCAAAGATACTGATCCTCAAAAGGGGAACACACATTGTCACACATTCCCACCCAGGTCAAACAAGTTATATAAACCATCAAAAATATCTTACAAAATGAACCAGATGTAAGTAGTCTAATATTCTATGTTCATTCATCCTTATTTCAATTGTCTAGAACTAAAAGCAAAAGGATACTTGATGTCATTAAAAACAAATGGAAATTATAATTGCTTAAAATATTATAGCATAAAATTTGCATGACTGATGTGCTGCAAAATACAAGAGGGATTTACTTACAGAATTTAATGTTGTTTTGCTTCTAGATGCAGCATGCATTCAGGCATATCAAGAAATAAGATCATTTAATGGTTTATTCATTCTATTTAACAGGATATATCCATAGCCCATCATCCACATATTCACCTGCTGTCAGCTGCTATTGAGCTCTGTAATGAACAGCTGTGGAAAGGGCAAAAAATGTACAACAACCTCTGGCTATTTGCATTTAAGATACTTAGTTCTGTATGAGAAGAATGACATGTAATCAACTAGGTGCACGGGTAAAAATAGCAGACTTCCATTCTGCCTACCATTTTTCTCTTGTTTACAAAATTCATGAATTATTTGCATTTTGACTTTCAGAACAACATGCAATTTTTATAGGACAAAGGGTTAGATTCTGTCAGTCCTGTTTCTGAGGGGTAACGAGAAGGAAAGCACTTCTCAGCATGCACCATGGGAACAGGGTCTGATACGTTCTGTCAGTAGATAAAGTCTCATTAACAGGTCAGTGATAGAAAGTCATGCCTGCACAGCAGGGGAAACACCTTGGTAAAGAAGCAGATTTAAATATCAGTGTAGTAACCACTGGAGTTGTACTGTGTTGGTAATGGTCTCTCTTGAAGGTGGGACACCTATTAAAATCTGCAGGAGGCCTTGTGCAGTGACACTCATAGCATCTCTGCTTGAAATGGGATTGCAGCTCTGTCTCTGTGGTGCATTCAGGTTGTCAGAGTAGCCCTTGAAAATAATGGTTCAGCCCCATGAAGGCCCTGAGTGACTTCTGAGAGTACTCCTGGCTTCCCTGGATTTCAGTGGGAGCTGGGATCCAAACCAGGCCCTTCCAGAAAGCAGGAAAACAGGAGACAGTGAATGGCAGGATCCTGCTGTTGGAAGCTGAACAATAAGCAAGTCTGTTCTCAGATAAAATTCTCTGCTAGGCATCCGCTGATTGGGAAAATATGTGGGCTCATTTGATGCCAATAGCAGTGTTATCTGCTATTATCTACTGCGGGTTAGAAAATTATATTTTAAAGGTTATTTAGTAGAAACAACAGGGACATTTAGCTCTCCAGTCATAATCGGTAAAATCTGGCCAAAGGAAATATATCCAAGCTTTTCCTAATAATAAACAAGGATTCTTCAGTTGTGTGCTTTTAAAGTTTCCTCTCAGCTTGAGGGTAGTATGCAATAGATGGAAATAATGAAAAGATACTGAGAAAGTGGTGTTCCGTGAGCCAATTTGCAGGAGATTGCATGACCTAGATGGTTGGAAAAATAAGATTACAGTGGAAGCTTGTAAATATTAGGTGTAGCTTCTAAAATCCCTTTTAACCAGTCAAAATGGTGACTAAATCATTCCAAAAATCTGGACTAAAACTATCAGATATTGTAAAGCATTTATGACTTTACGAAGTACTAGAAGAACCAGTATGTTAGGAGAGTTGAAAGCACCTTAAAAAGGTCGAATAGCTGCCTTTCTGCAGTCACATCAAAACCAGCTTCATTTTCAAAAATTAAATTTTTAGACAAATTGGTAGTGTATAGGGAAAACTGAGAACATTATCCATTTGGAAAATAGTTAAAATAATTCTCTGGTTATTGTAAAACCAGGCTACTGTGAGCATTTCAGTAAAGAGACTTCTGCAAGCATCTGCTGAACTGCATGGACTGGAAAGGCAATATTCAGAATGAATTGTCCCACTCTTACCAGTCCATCATCTGCAAAAGGAAAAGCCAAAAAAGTTTTTGACATAGACTCACAACAGCAGTATCTCTTTTTCTGTGTGGTGTGATGCTGAGTGGAACTGAGTCACACTGAGCATCACTCAGTACAAGTGGTTCTGAGGAAACTGCGCCAAGTGGGAAGGGGAATGAAAGACAACATCCCACTCAAGATGCAATTTCCTTCCCGTGGAGGATCCGTGCACAGCATGGGAGTCCTGCATTTGGCCCCTGCCCCCCCTTCACACTCACTGAGGATGCTCACTTCTGAAGCACGATGCCAACCTGCAGTCTGTCTTCTGCCTGGTGATCTCCTGAGCGAGACACAGCAGCTGCCAAGTCATGGGTGGGACTCACATCTTCTGCCTCCTTGCACACTGCCCATAGGACTAAAGTGTTAGCATCTGGCATCCTCCTCCTGGCATGTGAACTGACAGATCAGACATATCCTTCCCATGTGAGAGGACAAGGAGCTGCCTGGGATGTCAGAAAAACAGATCTACAGAAGTTTGTACAACACAGGAGGATAATCAGGAGGAAGAATTGAGGAACAGTTGCTTGATTCTTCTACAGTTTACAGAACCTGAGAATAGCTCAGCTTGCCTGGATAGAAGAAGCACTGGCGAGACATTAGTTATCTTATATGCTGGAAATTACCACAATGAAATGCAAAGATAAGTTTTAGTGAGAGTAAGGTAACATGAGAGGATCTGGATATAGATGTGAGTTATTCAGAAGTCCCATAAGACCAAACAGTTTAAACTTCAGATATGCCAAGAGATTAGTCTCAAAATATTTCTGGCTACAAAGATGGAACAGCAAAAGAGAAATGGCAACAAGCTTCTATAAACAGTTCAATATCCAAATGAACTTTGTTAAGTGCCTGCTAGCTTTATTCCCAAATGCAACTGAAACCCAGGGCAGAGCTTGGATTTAGGGGGTTTTGCACTGCTCTTCTCCTGTCCACAGCACAGCCCTGAGGACCCAGGCCTGCATTCAGAGTCCTGGGCTCAGAGACGAAAGGAGGTAGAGCCTGAGTAGTGTTCAGTGACTTGAGAGCCTTCTGCCTTTTGCAAACTAGAATAGAAACGTCCTGGCCTCGGATTTGTCTCTGAGGCTGAGAAACCCACAAAAGCAAAGAAAGCAATCCACGTGGAATGAGGGACCATATTCGAGACCCAATAGCTCCTTTGGCTGTTTTTCCTTTTATGAGCACAAAGGTCAGGAAATCAGCCTGGATTCCAGCTGCTGCTCAAAATGTCCATGCTCCCGTGGCTTCAGCTCAGACAATTAATGATGCTTAAATGTTCCTGTCTGAGGGTGGAATTGGTTTCTTGTCTGGGTTAGAAACTGGACATGAGTTGTATGCCTCAGCTCCATCAAAGCCATTCTTCTCTCCGTCATCCTTATGAGCAGGGCCTATAGGATTATCAATCAACTGCTGCTAATGGAAAAATAGTCATGCAGGCTGGCCTGCTCCATGCATGGTACTCCCCTTGCACACCCCATCACACCCGCCTTTTGTTTAAACATTTGTAGACTGAAACATCCTGTTGAGCCCCATTCTGTGGGAGAACATATTTGTGAGACAAAGCAATGCTGTGGTCTACCAGGAGGTCTATGACTCTCTCAGTGAATTATTCACTACTTTGCTGTGGTCTACCAGGCCAGGTCACCCGTGTTCACAGCAGAGAATGAAACATTATTCATTATCAAACCTTCAGTTTTCTCTTCTAGGAGGTTCTTCCCCCACCCCCATTGCCCTTTCACGTTTTAACAAGACATTGCATTCTTTCAGACTTCCCCTGGGCAGCAGTTTTGTGCACTTGCAGAGGTACGACAATAATAGGTAGAAAGCCAGAGCAGTTGTAAATTGTAGCAGTTAATGTCAAATTGATGGGGTAGTGATCAAATGAAGTTCATAACCACAGAACGCAACCTGGGGGTGGAATGCTGTTTCAAAGATTGCTAATGACAGGTTATAAAATCATAAAATAGAAGGCTTTTTCCACTGTGAAAGTTTGAAATCATTTATTTGGCTGACCGAAGGTATTAGCAGTGTTAGGGTCAGACTTTTATATGACATTTAGTGCAATTGCTAATCAGTGAGAGGACTGACCAGTCCGCTTTGTAAAGGCTGCTGAAGGAACAACACCTGCACTGTGTTTCTATTCTTGCACACCCCAATTGCACCTTTAATGATCTTTGGGTTCTCCAGTATGGTGCTGTTTAATTAGAAACCACTGATACAAAAGGAGAGCAATGCTTGACTAAAAAGAGCAGTTTTGGGGATTTCAGATCTGCCTTTTAACCACCGGTGTTCAAAAAACCAAAGCGGTGGGCAATGACATAACGTTAGCACAAGGGAAAACATTTATAGCTCATCAAAGCTGGACAGAACACAGCTGTATCCCAGCTGGGATCTCCAGCCACAGTGCTAGAGATGCCTCAGAAAGAAAAAAAGAGGTTGGATCCATGAAAATCTCGTAAGATAAATAGGTGTGGAAAATATCAGAGACATCCCATTTACATATGGAAGTAAGGAATGAACAGTACAAATGAGGGTTACAATTTTGTAAATGGGTCCTGCTGTACTTTCACATCTATTTATTTATTCTCCTATTTATTTATTTATTTATCGCTGTATTTATTTCTGTGGCTTCTGCTTCAGATGTTGAGAATAATCTATCATATGATTTATCATGCTCTCCTTGCTCATTTGTGCTCACTTAGTGAAGAAAGAGCAAAGCCAGAAAAAAATGCTTAGCTTGGAACTGGCCTTTTTTCCCCCCAGGGCAGAACAGGGAAAAGGGGAGAAATCCACTTGTAAAAGCTACAGCACGAGCAGGTTTTGATTAGTGAGGGTTTAATATCCTCAGATTGACACAAAGCCTCTGAGACAGACAAATCTTGGCTTTCCTACTACAGGTACCAGCCTTGCCAATTCCGATGTGGAGGGCCACGAGGATGATCATGGGACTGGAGCACCTCCCGTATGAAGATAGGATGAGAAAGTTGGGGCTGCTCAGC
>JAOEHY010039058.1:0-65960 GCA_025447955.1 Psilopsiagon aurifrons | reverse complement strand
GGGAGCCCGCCCGTGGGGCGCAGCTTTCCGCCGTCCCCGCGGCCGCAGTGCTCAAGAACGTCGATAACTGAGGCTTTAAACTTGGCGGGCGGGGGAGAAGCGGGGCCGTGTGCGGGTCGGGGGCACGGCTTCCCCGCGGGCCGGCCTCCCGCTGAGCAAGGGCACCCGGGGCGGTGGAAGGGGGCACTCGGTTTAAAGGGCCGCGACGGGCTCGTCCCTGTGCCCGGCTGGTCCGTGCCGCCGCTCGCGGAGCGGCCGCGGGGCTGTTTGTGCCATTGCAGCCATGTCACAACAGAGGCATCGCAGTCACGTCGGAGCCGCGTCTCTCTCGCTGCGGTCTCCGCGCCGCAGCCGCCCCGCGCAGCCTCACGCGTGGTGCGCGGTGTTTGCGCGGTGTGTGCGCCGTGGGGCTCCCGCTGCGCTCACCGGCGGCTCTCCCTGGCGTTGGGGTGGGTTTGGGGCTTGATTCGTGAGGTTCATAGGGTAAACTGTCCATAATAACGCGCGAAAGCGGGAAGGTGAAGAGAAATCCTCTGCCGGCGTCGCTGCCCCGTTGCACACCCCTCTTGGAGCAGCGTTTTCTTCGTTTATCGATTTTCTTTCCTGATAACTACGCTGAACTCGAAGCGAAGTCGGGGACCACGAGGGCTGGGCAGGCTGCCCCAGCACACGGCTCTGCTGTCTGCTGCTGGCCTTGGATGTGGTAGAGCTTTCCAATGTTTTTACTATGAAAAGTGCTTGATTTCCTTCTTCAGTAAGTTGGGATGGTCCTAGCCAAAAGCTCTGCCTTTTTTTGTTGTTTCCTCCTGCTTGGGAAATGCAGCAAATGCCTTTGGGGGTCGGGAGGAGATGGTTCATGTGGTTGTGCAAAGTGTCCTGTCGGTCTCCCGCACCCCCCTGCAGCCGCTGGCCTCCCTGGCAGCATTCAGGGCTTCTCAGGGGCAGGCAGATGCGGTTGGAGTTGTTGGATCTTTATCCCTCACCCATTCACTTGTAGGGCTGCGGATATTTGGCAGTTGGTGCTGCCTGTATCCTTGGAAGTCTTGTGGGGTGAGCTGGGTTAGGGTGATGCAGAGCAGAGGGGGCACTGAGTGCTGCCAGTGCTTTCCCCACTGCCATGAAGTGTTGCTGTGGCTTTTGGGCCCTGTTCAGGTGATGGCACAGGAGTAGGTGCTCCCTTACTATTCCTTGCTCTTGTTTACCTCATTCGTGCGGGGGTTCTGCTCTGCTGCTTTGCAGAGAAATCATTGTTTTGGTCCAGCTGCTGAAGTATGAAGCAATAGCAGCATATTTCTGCACTGGGAGTGAATTCTTCCTGGAGTAAATAGGTTGTTCCTCTCAAGGCTTCTGCCCTCCAGCTGGGCTGGTTTTGTTCAGGGCTGCCACTGGGTTCCTTTCCCACTTGCTTTAGTGGAAAATTGACTCCTCTTCCACTACAAAGCTTCGGGTTCTTGACTGTTTGCTTTTGGAAAAGCTAATTCTGCTCGTTGTCTCCAAATTGGTACCGCTGCCAGGACTTGGGGGCTCTTCAGGAGCGTGGGACTTGCTGCTGGGTTTCCTTCCCTCAGCAGTGGTGGGGTGAAGCTGCCTGAATGTTGCCCCTCAAGTGCTTCAGGCTGTAAAGCATAACTAGCAGAGTTGCATCCCATCAGAATGGCTGGGTGTACCCTGTGCAGCTGAACTCGCAGTAAGTGTCCTTCAAATGAAAAGCAGAGTCGGTGAGAGGACTTGGAGACAACCCTCCAAGCAGCAGCGCTGATTGCCCTGTTGCTGAGAATGCAGTTGCAGCCCCTTTTAGCTGCAGGCTAGTATGGGTGTGTTAAAAACTAGCCTTTGTGTATCTGAGAAGCTAAAGCATGTGATTAATGCACATCTCTTGTGGAAGGTGCTGTTGGGGTCCCTCCTTACCTTGCTCCAGTGCTGCTGGCTGGTTTGGTAGCATGTGCCTTTTAAAGGGCTTGAGTTCACCTTTCCCTTTGTTGTCTTATGTATTGGCTCTGGGGGAAGACTGCCTCTGAGCTGCTGGTCTCTGAGAATTGGCCCTGGACATGCCAGTGTTAGCCCCGAAGGACAGTGCTGTGGTTATCTTTGGGGTCTGTGATTTCTAGTGGCTTTGGGGAGGAGGCTCTTAGAGGAATATCTTGTTTTCCTGACTACTTTTTGCCATATTTCTCTAACAGGAAGCAAATCTCTGCCCCCTTTCCCTGCCCCAAAGTGTAGTCTCAGTACTTTATAAGATTTAGTTTTCCTTGAGAGATCTGTTCTCTTTTCTCAAGAGCTTCTCCAAACACACAAACTTTTACAGGTGTTTAATATGAAGTGTCTCACTGTAATGGTCTGTGTTGTTTCAAGAGGGGTTTGCACAAGCAAGTGAACTTGTTTTTGTGAGGCAACTCGGCTGCCAGAGCAGCTCTTTTGTGTTCCGTGTGGAGCTGCGCTGTCCTGGCTTGTCTCAGGTTTGCAGAGATAAGAGCTGGTATCACACACATCAGCGTGGAGGAGAAGCTTGTCCTTGTGAAGGAGGGGAGAGGGTTGATCAGCCTTGGTTCAGGAATGTGGACTCGGTGTGTTGGGTCTTGAAAGCAGCATGAAGAGGGAGGCTTCTCCAAAATTGTGTTAAAGAGAGGCTTGGGAAGCATGGTGCTGGATGTCTTATTGGGCTTCAGGGGAGCCAGAGGGTTTGTCATTGCTCCTGTACCTAGCAGCGAAAGCACTTCTGTCAGCCCCAGTTTCCTGCTTGGGCCAGTGGCATCATCCTCTGGTGGCTTTGCGCTGGTCTGTGAGAGCAGAGGCAGAGCTGTTGTTGGCAGCCAACAGGCCCTGTAAGGGGGGAAGATGGTGAAGGTGGAAGGTCTATGTGTGATCAAGCAGCAGTGTTTGCTGTGGGCAGTGTTGGTGACAATGCACAGGGTTTATGTGGCTGTCTCAGCACCCTGAACCCCCATGAAAGCAGAGTTACGCTTCACGCCGGGAGCAGTGTCAGTGCCTGCATCGCCAGCATGCAGTGGTGGTGGGACCAAAATCCTCTTAAGGAAGTGCAGGGCCCCCGTGCAGCGTTGTGCTGTGATCCCAGCACTGACAGTGCCTCCAGCGCTTCAGGACACAGCAGAGCTGGGGAAAGCCAACCAAACCGTCGGGAAAAGGGGACAGCCGTGGTGCTGCGGTGGCAGCACATGGCGTGAGGAGGCTCTGATTTTGCTTTCTAATGTCTCAGGCTGGTGCAATGTGTTTTCCGTGCGATAGGACAATGCCTTCAACTTTCCCTTATATGGGAAAATCTGGTATGCGGCCGAGCAATCTGCCAGTGTGTGGCTATTACTTTTTAGCATTGTTATGGTGGATGTGTCCAGTCAGCCTGAGTAGTAGGAAATACCTGGCACGCTGTGGTGGGGCTTTAAGGTTTGAGGCAGGTCCCTGACCGATGTCTGGGGAAGGGTTGTGGCTGCGCTCTGGGGAATGCCTGAGCTCACCCAGCACCTCAGGAAGTCAGCTAAAACCTGTGAGAGTTTGGTGTCTGGGTTAAGGCCCCTGCCATACACTGCCCTTGGCCCCAGTGCTCAGGATGGAGCTGAGTGTTGTGGTCGTGTTAGCACCGAGGTCACCTGAGCCATCCTTTCCATAGCAGAGGAAGTGCTGCCTGGAGGTTAAGGGGTGCGTGCTGTTTCCATTCTGCAGCCTGTTGCCTCTAGGGGATTCCCAGCCTGTAGTGAGTGTAAACCCTGCTCCAACAGGAGCAAAGCGCTCTTTTTCAGTCCAGGAAAGAAAGCGAGAAGTGTGGGAACTGAGTCCCAGTCCCTCTTTGTTTTTCAGGTGGGCGCTGGAGATGCATTTGCAGAGGTATGTTGCACATCAGTCGCATTTCCAGCCCTGGTTTGCCCCTGAGGGAATGCTGCTCAGTGGCAATCTGATGGTAATACTGTTAACATCTATCCTAGGAGGTACAGCATCTCTTGTGCAGTCTTGTCTTCACCCTAACTTCATGCAGCCCTAGTGTTGCACTAGGATAGCTAGTGTAAGCTGGTTGCTTGCTTTGGCGTGGGGTTGGTTTTGGTTTGGTTTGGGGTTTTTTTGTGTGTTTTAACTGCTGAGATGAAATTCAGCTCTCTTCTGGTGCAGCCTCCTGCACCTTCTTGTCTGGCTCACTCTGCTGTTCACTGGGTTATGGGAAGTCTGGGTTGCAGGTAACTCATTGCATCCTTTTGGGGTAACTGCTGAAAGCTGGGGAAAGTTGCGCTTGTTGGTGTTAGTTTGCATAGTATTTGTGTTTCCTAAATGTTTCCATGAAAGTGTGGGATCTGTGGAGTCCCGCTTTGCATTACAGTGACAGGAGGCAGTGTCTGGGTGGAAGATCCCCCACCCTTTCCCCTGGAGGTGTCTCAATTGCATTTCTTTGAAGGCAGGACTTCAGCTGAGGGAAGGACTTCAGCTCCCAGGCCCTCCACATCAGTAGCCACTGCTGGGAGCTTTGGTTCCTCCGTATGGCACTGGAAATAGCTGGTTGTTGCGTGGACATAGCTGAGTTTCCTTCACAGAACTTGCAGTTGTTAAACTCCTCTTCAGAAGTCGTGAAGGTTATTAGATAACCAAGTTGTTTATGTGCTTTCTGGGTTTCATATTGTGCTTTAACTTGCAGTCTATGGCTACCTTTGAAGGTGTATTCCAGTGTTAGCAATGTGTTTGTGTGCCATGCGCAGGAGAAAGGTGGATGCAAAGTTAGGGGTGGTTTCTGTTTTTTTGGCATTTAGGTATGTGGGGTGTTGGTTCTTTAGAAACATTAATGCCTTGTTACATACGTGCATCGAGGCAGAATTAAAGTTAGTCCTAGATACAAGAATAAACATTAGTGCTTTGCTATAGACGTGCTGTCAAAGCTGCTATTTTTATGTGAGCTGCTGCCTTGAGTTCTCCAGGTCTTGTGCACAGAGCACCTTTAACCTTAAATGTTTCATCTGCTTTGGTTGAACTTAGAGCATACTTAAGGTAAAATGAAGCTGAAGTGCTTGGTGGCTGTTAATTGTGGACCAGAGGAGAGAGAGCTGTTCTGTTTCTGTATACGTGCATGGTGCATCCTTGCTGCACCTGGTGCTCCTCTAGCCTGGGAAGGGTGTGGGAACGCGAGGTGTATTGCTCTTATTTGTATGCTCCTCTGCTTGTTGCTTTAGGGCAGGCAGAGCCCTGTTTCTCAGTGATCTTTCCCAGTCCCCATAGGGTGCCCCTCACCAGGGTATCTGAGCTTTTCCCGGCATGCACTTCCATGCATGCATAAAGGCAGGTTTCTCTCCTCCACCGCAGACAGCACACTGTGCTCTGTTTGTTCTCTGCACGGTGATGTTGTGGGGAGGCTGACTGAAGCAGGGCTTGCTCTGCCTGTGAAGGTGCTGAGGTTTGTGGTTACCCTGATGTCTCCAGAGAAGTGGCTGCAGATGTGTGGGCCAGGCACAGTGACTGCTCCGCCTCCTTGCTCCCGAGGGTGAGAATTTGTGTCTGAGAGTTACACTGCTGGGTTTGAGTTGGGTCCGACCCATATTGTGCTTTGAGGATCAGGGTCCTGGATCTGGAAGGCAAAGGAAGGGGTGGATCGCTATGAGCACAGGCTCTTTTAAGCTTTAGTTGTAATTTCAATCAGAGTAGACTCTCCAGGAGCCCAGGTGACTCTGCAGGCTTGCAGGCCATGGGTCCTGCTGTGCCTGCATCTGACAGGGCATAGCCCCCTGTCTGTGGAGATGTGGTTACCTGCAGATGCTGCTCTCTGGTTTCTGCGGAGGCTGAGCATGATGTTAGTTCTGCACAGTGCCCATAAACCCTTTCTTGTACCCAGCTCTACCTCCTGCTCTTTCTGCCACCCTGGGGGAAGGGGATGTCTGTCACAGAGCAAAGTGGATTTCTGCTCCTTGTTGCATGCTGGTTCCTCCAGAGACATCTGCTGAAGGAAAGGGTCAGGAAACGAATGGCTTATTCAGGTGTGGAGAGAGAGGAGATGTGAAATCCATGTTGGCATGGTCTTCTTGACCTGAATGTGCAGAAGAGTGGGCCAAGACGTGGGTCTGCGGGACCTGTGCTCTGCTTTTGTGTTCAGAGTTTGCTTGCCTGGCCTTTGTGTTGCTGCGTGTCAGAGGAGATTGATGTCTGTGGGCCTGCCAGGCAAGCAGAAAGAAGAGTCTGTGGTAGCTTGGTGCAGCTGATGCCACGTGCTCGCCTGCTGGGTAGCTGACAGAGTTGGTGCTCTGCAGTCAGGGTGCTCTGGCAGGAGCGCCCTCCCTGTGCGTGCCTGGACCTCCAGCTTGGTGAGACTGATGCTTTGCACTGCTCCCTGAGCTGAGCTCTGACTGAAGGGCTTTGTCAGCTCGACAGAAGGGCCTACTTCTTCATATGTGCGTTTGGTAGCATTTTATTAGCAGCATGTCTGGGCAGGACTTTGGGTGCTTTGCTTGCTGTTTAAGGCTATCCAAGTGTCTGAAAGAGTCCTGTGGAGGGAATGAAACCTGGTGTGTGCTGGACTCCAAGCATTTGCACATGAGGAATCAATGAAATTCTTTTTGGCTCTTCTCTTGCTTTGACCTCCATGGCTGCATCTCGTGCTTCAGGCACTGAAGGCTGATCCCAGGCTACATCCCAGCATGTGACATGTGAGGAGCTCTGCTTCAGGCTAGGCAGCACTGCCCTCCTTCTTTCCTCCTCCCGTGTTTCTTGATGTGGAAAACACAAATGCAAGGAAGCATTGACATGATAGAGAGGAGTGGCTCCTTACAGAGGGCATCTGAACTCTGGAGACAGTTCTGCAAAGTAGCTTTAGCGGAGATGGTGGAGAACTTGTATCCCAGGAAGTTAAATCGAAAATAAGCTGGATGCCTTTGGAGGTAAACACCGGGGAGTCCCAGTCCATGCCTGGCAGAGCAGTTGGAGCAGGGGTGTGTGTGAGGATGTGGACCTGAGGACCGTAGGGTAGCAGCACCGCTTGTGAAGGGTGCCCTTGCTCTGCATTGCATCAGGAGAGTTTGCTGTGTTTTGCTTTCTTTCGCTGTCCTTAAGGTAATTGGGAAGCAGGTCTGGTGCTTCCCTATGCAAGTTGTCAGGCCTGGAGAACAGCAGATTTCTGCCTGTTGCTATTTTGGGCTCAGGTTTGCTGGTTTCTCTTTGGATGTACAGGCAGAACAGCCATGGGACCTCACCACAGCATACAGGAAGCTCCCTGTGGCTGTTTGGGATGTTGTCTTCCTCCAGTGCTTGGCACTGCCAGAGGCCAGAGTCTTGCTGTCCAACCTTTCTGCCCTCTTTGGGGGGGCTGGCGCTGCTGGAGGGCAGGGGCAGCCTGTCCATGGCCAGGAGCTCATCCCCAGCAGGGCAGCACGGAGCAAGTGACCTCTGTAAGCTGGTGATGAAGGTGTCCTGTGCTTTGGGAGTGAGCAGTGGAGCAAAATGTCCTTTTGCTTATGGAGTCCTCTTCTACTCCCCCTCATCCTTCACTGTGTATGAGAGAGCACAGACCTGGGTGAGCTTTCTTTGCCATGTAGGTTTTGAGACTCCTAGGACCAGGCTGGCAGTGCTGCCAAGCTCAGAGGGGAGCTGCTCCCTTGTCACACGCTAGGATGTAGCTTGGGATCAGCCTTCAGTGCCTGAAGCATGAGACGTGGTCATGGTGGGCAGAGCAAGGCTGGCTGTGAGCTCATCTCATGCACCATACAGCCTTCCCTGCCTGCTGCCTGTGCACAGACAAGGCACTTGGCGAAGCAGCGGTGTCCATCCTGCTTGCGAGGCCCTGGAAATGCTCAAGATGCTGACTGTGCTCTTGTGGCCCCGCTGCCGGTGGCTTGGCCACGTTTCATTCAGCTCCTGGGTTGAGTGTGTTTCAGGGCACTTCCCCATGGGCTGTTTGCTAGATGAAGCAGGGAGAGATTGGCCCAAGGGTGCAAAGCCTGTGTCACCCTTCTATTTTGCTGTGGTTATAGCAAGAGGACAACAGGGAATATTAAAGCTGGCAGGTACCAGCAGCAAACCGAAGGGGTGTGGGGACACCAGCTGGATGCTAGCAGAGGTAAAGGCAATCCACAGGGAGTTTCAACTGGAAAAGACTGACATAAACCCCTGAAGGAATGATTTTGAGCAGGACTGGACTCTTGGCAGCAGGGTCTTGGTCGCCGTTTGAAGCTGTGGCTGGTGGTAGTGTGCCATCCCAGCAGGAAATCTGCTCCTGGTGTCACGTGTGCTCTTCATATTTGTCTACAGCCAGATCTTGAGGTGTCTTGTGAGTGCTCATTTGTCTTCTCAGTGGCCCTGCTGCGAAGGGCGATTTTTATCCCCATTCTACAGTTGGAAAATAGAGGCACAAAGGGCTCTGATTGCCTTTGAGGAGCTGTGTGCAGTGTGGCAAAGCTGTTTTCTGGCAGCTTGAGTTTGCTGTGCAGGATAATAACAACAGCAAGAGGGGAAGATCTGTGTTTTCAGGAATGCCGTCTCATTTTTTGGCCATCTGTCTTGGGATAGCTCAAGTTCAGTGTTCTTCATTATGTACCTCTTATAAAAGGTTCTTTTGAATTGGCCAGCTGTCAAGGTCTACCGGTCGAGCTGGCTTTTGTACACCTTTCATACTAATAAAGGTGCTGTGGGCTACCTTACATGCCTGGTGTCGTCTTTACAGGGCTGGTGACCTTGAGGATGGACTTGGGCAGCGAAATCAAGTTCTGCGTGCTTGTGCGTGAGGAATAAAAGGCAGCAGGAAAATGTGCAGAGCGTGCAGGGTGCGGGTTCCTGCTGAAGCCTCCATATCCCTCCTGATAGCTGGGGAGCAGCTGGGTGGCTTGGCCTCTTGTGAGGAGCCTCTGAAGCAGCTGGCAATAACCCCTGTGCTCCCCCAGGAGCCGTAACTGGGAAGGGGCTCTTCTGGGAAGTCTGGCTCCTCGTGGCTACTGGTCCAGGAAGCTGAGCCCATGATCCCAGCTCTGCCCAGGGATGAGCCGGGCCCTTCAAAGAAGAGAGCCTGCGAGTGTGTCCTTAGAGCTGCTTTGCCCCTTAATTACCCATCTAATGTGTAGCTGGGATTGTGCTGTCGCTCTGACCTGAGGCTTTGCGCCATCTCCTTCTCTCACTCCCTGCCTTGGGGAGGAGCAGATGGGGGTGTACAGTCCCCAGCTGAGGAAGAGGAGTTTGCTCACTGGGCATATTTTGGGTGCCATAGACTGGTGCTGCAGCTGTGTTGAGCTGCTGTTATGAGGAGCATGCTTCTGGCTCCCAGCAGGCGAGGAGAGAGGCTGGGGGCTGTCAGCCTCCTACCCGCAGCGGGGTACTGGAGGGGTAGGAGAGCTGTGTTGGGGGCTGTGGAAGGGGCAGTCAGCCACAGGCTTTATGGGCCTGCATAGCTTGGGACTCTCCTGTAGCACATTGAAAGGGATGCTGGGTTTTCTCTTCCTTTAAAGTGACAAATGGGATGAGTAGGAATGCTTTATGGCCACTGGCACAGCTGGCTCCCTGGACACCCCATTCGTGCCCTTCCTTGTTGGCTTGCTGGTCAGGATGCTGGGGCTGGTGAATGAGTGCAGGGAAAACTTGGCGCTGGTGATGGAGAAATGGCTTGTTAAGATTTGGCAGGCAGGGCAGTTTGGTCTGTGTGGTGGCCCTGGGTTGACTGCCACACCAAAGCCTGTTTGTGTTTAACGGGGAGCAGAGGCCCTTTAAGTGTGACATCAGGGCCTTGCAGATGTGGCAGAAGCTTGAGCTGGTGATGCTCTTGGCAACGCAGGCAAATCGTGCTGGTGGAGTGCTGGCCTTCAGAGAGCTGCCATGGGCCCCTTGCACGTGTTCATGCACCCACCCAGGAAATCCTGGCCCTCAGCGCCAGGAGGCTGGGCAGACTTGGCCTTACCTTCCTTCTCCCTTCCTTGTCTGCACAGGGACCAAGCTGAAGAGATCTGTTTCATTTTTCCTCTGTTTTTTTTTGCCTTGCTGATGTTGAGGATTGAAATCCACTGCTTGGGGCTTGTGAGCAACTCTTTGGATTGAGGCTCTTGGCCTGCTGATCAGGAGACAACAGACACAGGCTTGAGAAGCCTGTTTTGCTCCTGGCGGTGCCTGCACACCAGAGCAGCAGAGCGATGGTGTGAGATAGGGGCTGCTGGGGGCATCCCCACTCTGCAGTGCTGTGTCCCCTCCTTTTGAGCTGTCCATGAAGGTGATGAAATACATTATGGGGTGAGCTCAGACCTGGTTTCCTCCTTAGCAACAAGCTGGAGTGCTGCGTCTTCACGCGCAAGGCCAGGCATGGCTTTGTGTTTCATGATGTGCCTTCGCTGGACAAAACCAAAGCTCTGCGGCTTCCTCACCCTTTGTGCTGCTGGTCCCTGCTCGCTGCTGTGCTCTCTGGGGTCTGAGCGAGCCCTTGGTTGGCCCTGTGGCACTGTGCAGCTTTGAAATAGCTGCTGAAGGTCATTGTGGTTACGGTCTTGGGTTAGGAGCTGCATCTGAAAACTCCCCAGAAAGGAGCTATTGCTGGTTTTGCCACGTGAGCTTGTCAGGAGAGTCATGAAGTGCAGCTGACTGAAGCTGCATTACCGGGGACTGCATCCAGCCTGCGGGTGCTCTCTTGCTTGCTGGGTGCCAGCAGAGCATCCTCTGTGCACAGGCAGTGGCACTGTCCCAAGTGTCTCCCCGGGGTCTGTGACGTGGCTGAGAGCTTGCCTGGGAGGGTTTGGGAGCACAAGTGTTGGTGCTGAGCAGGCTTTTTGGAGAGAAAACACTGTGCAGCACTGCTGTGTTCTTTCTGTGGAGCGAGGAGGTTGTGGCTATTTCTTGCCTTCCCTTCAGTCTTGTTGCCCTGTGGAATAGTGGAGTTGGGTACCCACGAAAGGCCAGCATGGCCTGGATTGCCACATGCAGCAGGTTTTCGTATCAGCAGATCTCTTGGTCCCCTGGACCCACGGAGAACAAAGTCAATTCTCTCATTCCCCCTCTTCCCCTCTTTTTGAGATTAAAACATTTTAAGAACCGAAAATTGCTTGGAGCAGAGCTGTGACCGCCTTGGGGCTGGCTGTCGGTGTGATGCTCTGCCCAGCATGCCCTTGACATGTGCACCCACCAGAGGGGTGTTCGCTCCCTGAATCTGGGTTATTTGTGTGCGCTTTTCTCCCCGTGCTCCCTTCTTCCTGCTGTGTGCCCTGCTCGGGGGAGTGGGACCTGTGCCCCTGCCTGTGGGGTCGGGGGAGCAGTGGGGAAGGGTTAGGGCACCGAAAAGCACATTTGGCTGCTCAGCGGTGCCTCTGCAGCTGTGATGCTGAAGGGGGTCCTGCTTCGCATCGCTGTGTGTGCATGGAGCTGGGAGGCTGCCTCTCTGTAGCCTCTGCTTGGGAAGGAGCAATGTAAGTGCCTGCCTCGCATCTCGCAGGCTCCCCAGCCCCCTGCCTCGCTGCTGCTGCTGCTGCTTCTCTCTCCCTAAACTCCTGGGTTATTTTTAACTTGGAAAAATTACAACCCAAGATTTGCATTCTCTACCCCCAGTGGAGGGCTGGAGGCAGGATGTGGGGGAGGCACTGCGGAGGGCTGGGAATGCGGCTCACGCTCTGCAAGGCCCGTTTCCAAGGGGCTCCTGGCCCTGCAGCCCTCTGCCTGCCGGGCGCCGCATGCTCGCCGAGCTGCGAGGCTGCGCCGGGGGGAGGCCGCTTCTCCGCTCCGCACGGCTGGAGTTCCAGCCCGGATTCCCATGGCGAATGCAGGGAGCAGCTGCAGACACATAAACAAATCCTGCTGCAGCAGGCGGTGGGGAAGGAGCCGGGCTCCGGGCTGCCAGGCTGCTTGCGTGACAGCCTGCGGACGGGGGCTGGATGCCTCCTACAAAGAGCATCCCGCAGAGAAGCTCTGGAGTGATGGAGCGGGGTGCGGAGGAGCAGGCTGGGTTGCTGTTTTGCCCAGTGGAGGAGGCTTTGCTGGGCCACGCAGCCCTCCCTAATTCAGCTTGTTGGGAGGAGCCAGGGAGATACTGTCACTCTTGTGCTGTATTTCTCTTCTCCCTCCCCTAGCTCTGCCCCCTCAGTGTTTTGCAGGCAGCTGTCTTGTCGGTGCTCCTCTCCCCTGCCTGTATCGCTCAGAGTGAGCAGAGCACCTCTCTAAATCCAGTGGCAAGGTGATGTCTCTGCAGAGCCCCTTCTCCGTGCAGCCCACAGGAGTGTAGCTGCCAGAGTCCCTCTGGATTGCACCACAGATACTCAGTGCTTCAAGCTCCAGTAGCTCTGCCGGCTGAGAGGTGTTTGTGCAGCCCTGCCTGGAAACAGGAATTGATAAGGTAGCAAGAACCAAACAGCACCAGGGGACTGCAGATATCTGCGTGTCTCTGCTGTTTGGTGCCTTGGCGGAGGGTGTTGGTCGAGCCAAGTGGATGAAGGACAGTGCAGGCTCTGAGCTCTGCTCTCGGTCTGTCCCAGCCGGACCCCTGGGTCCTCTCCTGCTGCTCATCTGTGGATGCATCAGGTAGGGAGGGTGGCTGATGCTTGATTGTCCTCGGGCTTGCTGTATGCCTTGCCAACAGCAAAGCTACTGAGGGTGGAGAGTGCTCTGGAGGCCTGTCTGATGGGCAGGCTTTGCCAGGCCCTGGGGAGCACTGTTCCAGCTTGCCTGCAGGGCCCTGCCAGAGCCCATCAGTCCTGGCCTGTCGTCTGCTGCTCCTAGTGCTCCTAGTGATTAGGGCAGGAGTAGCAGGGAATGCAGCAAACCTCTTGGGAGCAATGGCCAGGTCTTATTCTCCCAGCTGTCCTCAGGCAGACACAGGCACCCTTGCTCCTTTGGGAACGATCTGTGTTTGCTTGCCTGCCAAGGCTGATCCCTTAACCCCAGCACGCTGATCCAGCCTGACCCCACACACTTCTGGTCGGTGTGCTGATGCAAGAGACTCTTCAGG
This sequence comes from Psilopsiagon aurifrons, assembly GCA_025447955.1. NCBI lineage: Eukaryota > Metazoa > Chordata > Aves > Psittaciformes > Psittacidae > Psilopsiagon > Psilopsiagon aurifrons. Next base: position 53,083 of record JAOEHY010039058.1, on the reverse strand, counting down.
CTGCGGGATGGGACCTGCTGTGAGACACTGATGCTGTGCCTCTGACCAGTGCCAAGTACCAGGACACTGGGAGTTCCTGCTGGAGCAGCAGTGTTAGTGCCTCAGCTCCGCAAAGCCTGACCCTAGTACGAAAATGATGTGGCTTGGTGTCGTCTCTGCATGGTAGGGAGTGGTTACTGACTGTACTCCCTTTAAAGCTGTAAGGTTTGTTGTCAGGCAGAAGACACTGCTCCTCCATTGCTTGAGCCAAGGACTGCTGCCCTGATGACAGCACTGGGGAGCAGGGCAGCTCTTGGGCTGCCAGGGCTGGAGCAGGACCTATTCCCCCCAAAGAGCTGCTTCTGCAGCCTGTGTGGGGCAGGGGGGATGTCCCACCGGAATGGTGTGCACACCAGGATGGCTGCTGACACTGGTTGGTGATGTGGGGCAAAAGAACTACCAGGACCCTCTTCACCTGTGCGGCTGTCTTCTGAAAGCATGTGATTGCCCTGTTGCCTGGTGCCCTTTGTGGCTGCCTTGTGCATGGAGGGGCTGAGCAGGACCCTTGTGCTGTGGCTGTGGGAGCTGCTTTCTCCTGCTCAAGAGAGATCTGAGTCTTTGCATCAGTCTGTTCTTTGACCTCTGCCGGCCCTTACAGGGCAGGTTAGCACAGCTCTGGTACCAGCGCCTGGCTCCACTTGGGCTAGCTGCAGTGCATGAGCCTGGCTTGTTGCTGGCCTGCAGGCCTGGGCAGCAGGTTTGGACCCATCACCCTGACTGATCTTTATCCCTTCAAGCTGTTCCCAAACACTGAAGAGACACAGCGCTTGTGAGGAGTTCCAGCAGAGCAGACCTGCTTGTCTGCAAAGCAGTAACTTCATGGCATGGCTGTGCAGTTCTCTTCCTTATCTCCCTGCCTTCCCTTTGGGGCTGCATGCAAAGTGCTGTGCCTGTTTGGGATCTTTATTTTCAAGGGATGCCTTTCTGTAATCAGAACTGTAGGAGGGATGAGAGTTCTAGATACTTCTCTGGTTTGCAGTATGCGGAGGGGCCTCCAGCTTGAGCTGTGGGGCTCCTATTGCTCTTGAATGTCTCTGAAGCACCGAATGAGTTCCATTCTCCATCACTTCATGGTGATGTGGTGTGCATGCATAGGTGCAGAGTGTCTTGGGTTGTGTCAGGAAGGGTTTGCCATGGCTATGCTCTGAAAATCAGAATTGAGATATGTCTTGTAGTGGCACATGTCCACTTACAAGTGACTGTGGTGCCTACGGCTGCAACCCAAGGGCACTGCCTGCTTCTGCTCCTTGCTGCAGCAGCTTTGGAGGGGCTTTGGTGCAGAATTCCTGCTTGGGAAGTGAGAGGAAAGAGTGCAGGTTTTCTGGATGTGTTATCACCAGTTTCTAGCACATGGGTGGACATGCTTACAGGCACCCCTGGGTGCCCCTTGTCCTTGGAGCTGTGGCTTGTGAGCATTGCTTGCTCCTTGAATCCCAGCTCCTGCTGCGCTTAGTTCTTCCCTTGGAGAAAGCCACATGTCCCCTTTGTTCCTCCTTCTGAAGAGGATTTACAGTCGTTGAGGACCTGATGATTGGGTGGTGTTTGTTTTAACTGCACACATTGTTTCCTGCCTGCAGCTTTTTCCTACAGATAAAACCTGTTCTTTTTTCCCTTTTGAAGAAGGAAGCCACCTGCCTCTCGCAGGCAGCTGAACATGGCACTGTACTGCAGGGATGTGCTCTAATAAAGTAAAGCCAGCCTCTGCCGTGCTGAATAAGGAGCTTTCTTGGGCAAATGCCATCAGTTTCTGCAGATGGTGGTCTCCTTTGTCTGCGTTTGTAGTGCTTCTGACTGCTGGTGACCAGCCTGGGGATAGGCAGGGCTGGGCTGGCCTGGGGGAAGCTGTGTGATGGGCTGGGGGGCAGGGGAGCACCCCGGGTCCAAGAGGGCTTGGAGAGAGCTTGGACATGAGGCAAAGCAAAGGCAGGACTGTTCAGAGCTGCTGACTCCCACCTTCCTCACCACGCTGCAGATGAGATTTCCCTGCAGGAAATGGAAAGTTGCTCTTTGCATAAAGGCTGTGAATAAAACTTTCTTTCTGAAGTGCCTCGGTGTGTCTGTGACTGAGTGGCTGTTGGAGCATCTGTTCCTATTGGGATGTAAGATGCTTGAAGGGATGGTGCTGGGAGTCTGCAACTGGGGGAATGCCAGCCTGAAGGCAGAGATTGTACTTTTCTATAGTCGTATGTGGGGCCTGTCCTTGGTGGTGATTGTGTAGGTAGCGTAGCAGCATTTGCCAGGGTTGGGGAGTAGGAAGGAATGAGGCAAAGCTGGATATGGCCCCAAGTGAAAGACTGGGGCAGCCGCTCGCTTGCCATGTACCTTACTGCTTTTGAGGACTGTTCCCAGTTTTTGTGAGCCATAGAATCATTTAGGTTGGAAAATAAGCTCGAGATCATGGAGTCTGACTGTACACCTAATGCTGCCAAATGCAATGTTAAACCATGTCACTAAGTGCTACGTCTGCACGTCTTTTAAATCCCTCCAGGAATGGTGATTCCCCTGGGCAGCCTCTTGCAGTGCGTGACAGGCCTTTCAAAGAAGACATTTTTCCTAGTATCTGATCTAAATCTCTCCTGGTGCGGTTTGAGCCCCTTTCCCCTTGTCCTACCGCATGTTATTTGGGAGAAGAGACTGACCCCACCTCACTACAACCTCCTTTCAGGTAGATGTAGGGAGCAATAAGGTCCCCACTGAGCCTTCTCTTCTCCAGACTAAACAACCCCAGTTCACTCAGCTGCTTCTCATCACGCTTGTGCTCCAGACCTTTTACCAGCTTCATTGCCCTTCTCTGGACCTGCTCCAGCACCTCAGTGTCTTTCTTATAGAACTGAATCAAAGCTTCATCCCCTGCACCATTCCAAAGCACTTGTCCTGCTGGGACCCCAAGATCCAGCTGTTTAGCTCGCTCTCATCTGTGTATGTGTTGTATTACATGAAGGTCATCTTGCCATGTATCTTGGTGATCAATGAGCTTACATTAGCCCAGCCTTTTTTGAGGGGATGCGTTGCAAAATTGGGTGGACTTTGGGGTGTGCGAACCCACCAACCCAATCTAAAATGCAAATATAGCATCAACTGAGAGTGGCTTGGATGGTGCAGCCCCATCCTGCTGTCTGCTCCTGGAATACATTACCTGTGGGCACAGTCCTCTGCTGCTTGTTAACACATGCTGCACCTTCAGCTTGTTGGCTGTGGAAGCCGTCAGACTTGTGGCCAGTCTAATTACAGCTCCTTCCCGCGAGATATGTTTTAATGTAGCTCTCTCTTAGGTGGTGTTGGTGCTGTCTGTGATGAAGCTCCTCTGTGCAGTCGGAATAATCCTTGTCGGGCTCTCGCTGTTTTGCAGTGCAAATCTTTGCAGTGCCTCAGGCTGCCTTTCTTTGGTGAGGTTTCCAACGAGAGCAGATGTTGGTTTTGAGGAGGAGGTTACAGAGAAAGGCAGAATTTGATCTTTTACCTGTCCTCCTAAAAATTCAGCCAGGCTCAGCAGAACAGCAGCGTCTGAAAGCAAACAGTTGGTTTTCAGAAGTGCTGTTTGTTGCTGTGCTCTGTTCCCTTTGTACCTGAGCAAAGGAGGGCAAAAGCCTGGTACCAGGCTGGCTCTGTGTTACCTGGGATGGAGAATGTGTTTGTCTCTCAAATCTAGCTCTCCTTTGTCTGCTGAGCCTTAGACAGGGAGCCCCAGGCATCGCATGGGTGAAGATTTCTCCCTTCCCAAGTGTCTTGGCAGCTGCCTTCCAGCCCCACTCCAATAGCAGCGCTCATCCTTCAGTCCTATCCCTGGCCTTCGTTTGCTTGGGAATGGGTAGGCATGGCCCCAAACCCATGAGGCTTCTTCTAGTGCAAGTCTCCTGACTCTTTCCTTCTGGCAGCCCCTTTCCAGCCCCACTCTGCCCGCAGCTCTGGGCTTTCTCTGAACCTGAACTCCACTTTCTCAGGGGCTTCTGAGCCATTTTCCAGACCTAAGATCTCTGTAAGCCCCAGTCTCGTTGCAGGCCTTTGGCAGTCCATATCCATCCCTGCTCTGATTGCATCTCTAGGCTTTCTTTTTCCATCAATGTTACTCTAACCCTGGGTTTATAGCTGAACCTTTTGACAAGACCTCCTGTACAAAAGACGATTCCCAGCCAGGGTCTCTTGGCCACCGAAATAATCTTTGGCAGCCCATTTCTAACCCTGTCCCAACTGGAACCCTGGACTTTCGCTTTCTGTCAGCCTTAACCCTAGTTCTCGCTTCCCATCTGAGCCGTAGATGTGGAAACCGAGATGAAAGTGTTCTCCCAGCCCAAGTCTCTTGGCAGCTGCCAGGTACTTTTACAGCCCCTTTCCAGCTCTGCTCCAGCTGCAGCTCTGGACTTTATTTGTCTCAGCATCATCCCAGCCCATATCTTTGAGCTGAACACTGGACAAAGTCATCCCTGTGAAAGGCTGTTGCAAGCCCAGGTTTTTAGCAGCCCCCAGCTTGCTTTTGGTGAGCCCTTTCCAACCCCTCTTGAACTGCGGTTTTGTCTTTCTCTCAACCCTAACCTTAACTGAGCATCTGAACCCCGGGGGAGAGCTGCCAGAGGAGGCTTCTCCCATCCAGATGTTTTGGCAGCTCCCACTTCGCTTTGGCAATGCTTTTACAGCCCTGCTTCCCTGGCTGGCCTGTGCACCCGGAGGTCCCATTCCATGGGTGCACTGTGTAACACAGAGCAGAGTTGATGTTAGCTGGGCTTCCTCGCCCAGACCTTAACATTTTCTATGCAGATTTCTGGATTTCGTTTGTTCAAAGTCAGAAAACTGCCGTTTTGATGTCGAGCGGTCGCATGGGGATTGTGCAACATCGTCTCTCTTCCCTTTCCCCCTTCCTTTTCGGTTACTCTCCGGGGATGGCGCAGGAGCTGTGCCTGCTGTCTGCAGGGCTGATGGAGATGCGGGTGCTAGCGCAGACAGGCTGCTCCTGCCCAGCTTTGGAGCCAAACGTGGGAGTTGGGTTCTGATGTTGCTGCTAGCGTACGGGCGCCTATGGAAGTTCAATTGGTTGTGCTTGGGCAACATTCATTGTGGCGTTGTCAGGCTTTTGAGTGCTTCTTTAAACATGCTCTTGAGATGTGTTCAGGTTGAAATGCAGTCAAAGCCTAGGAGCACCCAGGGCTCCTGTAGACAAGGGGAGAGGCGCTGGTCTCTGGATGGGCAGTAGGTGCGCTGGAGCTGCTGTAAAGAACATCTTTATGGGCACAATGATTTTGCAGCCTGTAGAGTAGTTTTCAGGGCTCTCGTGGCTTTTAAAGGTGATCTGCAATGATTGCATGGAAAAGGAGCCAACAGCAGGTTGCTGAGTGCCTGTGATGAGGGGTGTGGGCAGTGAGGCCCGCTCTGCCCCAGGCTGCCTGCGCAGCACATGGTCTTCAGTGCTCTGGAATCTGTTCCCAAAGAGCAAGTCTGAGGTTTAAAACCTCTTTGAAACCCTTTTTCCTTCCCTTAGGAAGAACAAGACCTTCAAAGAGCGTAACAAGCCGGGAGTTCTCCGTCCCCTTGGGCTGGGTGCTCGCGTTCTGCCTCCACTATCACTGCTCTCCCCTATCACTGCTCTCCCGTAGCCCAGCAGTGCTCCCAGGAAGCTGAAAATAGTTGGTGCTTCCCATCCGTGGGGCAATGATTTGATCCTCTGCAGCTGATCTGAGCTATTCTGGGAGCTAACAGCTGGGCTGGGCAGGGTTCTGGGATGGGAGCTGTGTATCCCGAAACCCAGGCTGGGTTCTGGAAGAGTAGCTGGGACAACCAGTGATGCCCTGTTAGCTGCCCATGGTGGCTGCTCACATTGCCAGACTCGTCCATGCTGCCTGAACACCCGCAGCTCCCCAGTGAGCTAGGTGTGTGAATGAGCTTCACATGGAGCTCGCTGTCAAGGTGATGAGTATCAGAAATCGTATGTTCTTCTGAGGTCATATTAAGCACCGCCACTTCTGGAAGCAAGGTTATAGGAGTGACACATGGTTAGTATCTGTCCGGGAGCTTCGTGCACCAGCTGCTGCATCAGGATTTCCCTTCTGGTTGCTCTTCATGTGAAGACTCTGTGTTGTGGGAAGCATCATCCTAGACAGACCGAAGCAGCAGAGGAGCGCTGCTTGCTGTGGTTACAGACCATGAGCTGTGCTGTATATAAATGAAATTAATATTACAGAACACTCTTTGAGACTTTGTTATCTTTGAAGTTTCAGAACCTGGCCAAAACTATGCTTCTCCCCCCCAGTTTACCGGGACTTCATTGGGTCCTGACTGTGGGATGTGTCTGTGGCTGAGATCTGGTTGGTTGGTAAAGGGGGACCCCGAAGAGCCACTTGTTTAAGCCCTGTTTCCCAGTTGTAGACAGCTCTTTTTGCAGACCACATACTAGGAATTCTTCGGTGTCCTGTGGCAGTTCATCCTCTGGATTTCCTGCTTCCACCACTGTGTCTTGCAACACTTCCTACAGCCCTGCAGCCGCAGCCGTGTTGCAGGGTTCCTCCGCGGGCCCCTTGTAGCATCATGGGGGTACGCTCGGAGGGCTCTGCCACAGGTGCCTGTCACTGAGCCCTGCTGCTGGCCCGAGGAGTCCCAGGTTGGACAGTAGCGGTGATATTTGGTGTGTGTTCAGCTCTTTGGGTGGAAGTGGGACCCAGAACAAAGTCTGCCAGGTCAGCCTGACCTCGCAGTAACTCCTCCGGCTCGGTCAGACTCGCAGGGAGGCTGCTCTGGGCGGCAGCGTGGCTGGGGATGTGCTTCTGGAGGCCTCATGGAAGAGACAGGGATGCTTTCCTGCTGGTGGCTTGGGATGGTTGGAGAAAAAAGGCTGGGAGCAGGTTTTGGTGGCAGAATGGGCAGTGTCCCAGCATGGGCCTATAGGGATGCTGGGGAGGGACTCTTCATTAGGGACTGCAGTAATACGACAAGGGGTAACGAGTTCAAACTTAAACAGGGGAAGTTTAGATGGGATATGAGGAAGAAATTCTTTACTGTAAGGGTGTAAGGGTGGTGAGGCACTGGAATGGGTTGCCCGGGGAAGTTGTGAAAGCTCTATCCCTGGCAATGTTCAAGGCCAGGTTGAACAGAGCCTTGGGTGATATGGTTTAGTGGGAGGGGTCCCTGCCCATGGCAGGGGGGTTGGAACTGGATGAGCTTAAGGTCCTTTCCAACCCTAACTATTCTATGGTTCTATGATCTCCTGGGCTGGACAGGCAGCTTCAGAGCAGAGCTCTTCCTTGCACTGGAGAGGAGCTTTTCAAGCATTGGATGTGCCATGAAATTGCTGGCCACCCCAAGCGGAGTTTTGTCATGGATTTTCCATGGGTTGGGTGCAGGAAGGGTGACTGCTGTATTATTTTCAGCTTTGGTCCTCAGTGCCTTGGGGCTGGCCTTCCCCAAAGCACAGCCTCCGGCATGTGGAGCAGCAGCAGAGTGCTGGGCTCCAGCTGCATTCCTTCTGCTCTTTTTAGCCCCCTATACAGGATATAAATATAAAGTAATAAGGAGCGAGAAGCAGGATAGATGCAGAAAGCCAAACTTCCCCTTCCAGCACCGGCCCTTAGGGGAGCCTGAGGGAGAGCTGCAAGAAGAGGCTCTCCGCGGCACAGAGCACCAGGGACATGCTGTGTGATATACGGATGGCGCCAGCAGGAGCCTGAACGTTCAACAGTGCCATAGCTTGGCTGTTGGAAGGTGTCTGGGGAGAGGGAACATGCACCCAGGCTGGAATGTCAGCTGGGCAGCGAATTTCAGGGAATGTGGTGCTTTAAAATCACGGAGGAAGGTGCAGGGAGAGCAGCAGCCCGTGTGAACTTGCCTCTCCGAGGTGGGTTGATCCCGACAAGGGGCTGTCTGAGCACCTACCAGTGTGGTTTATGAGCCAGGAAGGATGTGTTGCCTGTATAGCTGTAAAGTCCTTGCCTGGCATGTGGGAGACTGTGCAGAGGGTGCCCTGAACACCCTGAGCTCACTGTTGTGTTTGCCCTGGGCACCACTGTATGCTTGGTGCTGCTCCTGCCGTGTACAGAAGGGTGTACCCACTGCTCTAGAGCATCTCCTGGCTCTTCTTTGTCAAGATGCTTCTCATTCTCCTCAGTGGCTCTCTGCAGGAGTGCACGTTTCCTTGTCTAAAGGTGGTGTAGAGATGCATATGCACATGGAATCCTTGGTGCTTGGCTTACATAGCCCAGCTCAGGCATCAGTAATGGACTGCACTCAATGTTGAGTGCACAAATGCGCATTTTGCTTGCTCAGAGCTGGATTTTCAGCAGATGGCGTTGAGCAAGCAAGAAACTGGATGCTCTGGTGTGGAGACATGCTGTATGGTGGCAAGTTTGGAAAGGCACTTTGGCTTTTGTGCCAGGACCCTCCTCTCCTTCTGACATGCCAGAGGACGCAGGCAGCACAGTCTGTCTTTCCATCAGGTACGATCTTGAAATGCGTCCTCGGCCTCAGCTGTGGCCCATCTGTGATGGTTTGTCCTCGGCAGCCCCTGGGCATGGTGGGGGCTGTCTGTGATGGTGCTGAAAGGCTGTCCTAGTGCTAAGCCTCCCAGCAGTGCTGTGGCCTCAGAGGTTCTCCTTTGTCTCTGTTAACATGAAGGTGTTAACGTGCTGAATGCGTACTGGGTGGCACACCACAGCCAAGTGCTGTGGCTAATGCAGGCCAAGACAGACTCCCTCACACATTCTTTTGCGTGTATCCCTGTCAGTGCTATCTTTAGCTTTATTCCTTTTCCTTCATACATTGACCTCATTCCCCAAACTTGGCTAGCGTATCTGTGGAATGAGTGTTAAAGGTTCTGTAGCCATGGAGAAGATTTATCTCTTTACAGGTTGTCTTCTCTGGGCCACTGTGTCTTCTCCTTGCCTATGTTCTCGGCTTATTTTCAGCATCCCCTTTTTCTTCTCCACCTGAAGATCATCTTGAGAAGATCTCCTGTTTCTGAGGGAAAACCTCTCCTCTGAGAGTGAGCCACTCCACAGGGATGTGCGCCGATGGAGCTGTGTGTATAAATGAGATAGAACCCCACACTGGTTTGGGTTGGAATGGACCTTAAAGCTCATCCAGTTCCATCCCCCCTGCCATGGGCAGGGACACCTTCCATTAGACCAGGTTGCTGCAAGCCCCATCCAGCCTGGCCTTGAACGCATGCACTGAAGTGTTCAAGGCCAGGTTTGACTGGATAGATGTTACTGTCATAGACAGATGATTGCCCCCTGCAGTGAGCTGCAGTTGCTTTCACATAGCACTGTCTGTATTTGTGCTTGCAGGACCGGTGTTGAGGCGGCATGGCAGGAATGCTGTGTGTGCCTGCTGGGTTCTGGGAGAACATGAGCCACATGTTAGCAAGCTTCAGCCTCTAACCTGGGAAAATCACTCCTCCAGCTGCAGAGGAGAGCTTGGCCGCTCGTGTGGGTAGAAGGGGAAGAGCACATGGTCACTGCTTTGTATTGCGTTGGTGTTAGCTCAGATGTGGAATTTCTGATCCTGGTTTTGGCTTGCGCGTGGATGCTGCAGCTCCTGGAGGAGCCCAGGCAGGAGCCACAGGAAATACTGGCGTGATGTGGACTTGGTCTGCTGTAGGGATGTCTTCTGCTTTCAGACCAGCAAAAACAAATCCAGGGGACCAGGGCAGTAACCTCATGTGCCCCAAACTGTGTAACTGGAAGTGTCATTGCTCGCAGGAGATGCTTCGTAGAGGCCGTGCCACAGCGGCCTCGTGTAGAGGGACAGAACAGCTTTCAGCACTGCTTTGCTTGTCTCTTGAAATGCAGCAAGGCAGCTCTGGAGTGCATGGCCAGCCTGCCAGCGCCGTGTGCCATGTGGGTGTGCTCACTGCTCGTGTGTGGTGCCATGATGGCATGAAGGTGGACTTGCCACTGTGGCAGCCATAAGCGCTGCTGACCGCCTGGTCCTGGGGTGTTGCAGGCTGGTGTGAGACGTGCATCAGTTATCTTAGGTTAAAGAGGCATAAAAAAGGAGGATAGAACCTCCCCACTTGTGGCAGTGGCAATAAAGCTGAATCCAGCAGCCTGAGGCACTTGTATGATGTGCTGGTGGGAACATGTTGATCTCCGTATGAAAACTATAAGCTCATTTAGGAAATTGGGCTGTCTCATTTGAGATTAGAGTTTCTCTTTAATCTGCAAATACTTAATTAGCATGGAAATTGGTGGTTAAATGGGGTTCTCAATGTATATATCCGCATGCCAGTATGCAGTGCTCCCTACCAGGTGGTGTGTTTCCCTTCAGGATGCTGGACGTATTCCTGGCTCTGAGGCCAGGCAAGATGCTTTGGATGCAGCAGGCAAAGCAGACCACAGCACCATGCAGACATGAACGTGTCCCTTTCATCCTCTCTAGCTTGTCCCTAAGAGGTGATGGCAGCACATGCTTGCTCCACAGAATTATGAGCAATATGGCATGTAAGTGGCCCAGGTTCCCGGTGTCTGGATTCACAACTGACCGCAGTGACTGGTCCCTGGCCAGCAGAGTACAGCAGCATTCCACAAACCAGGATGACATGTTATCCCAGGAGCTGCAGCAGGGCCCTGTGAGGACCTGGGTGCTGTCATCCTCACTGCAGTTAGCCCTGTGTGTGGACAGGAGACCAAGCGCTCTGCACTGACCTTGCTGGGCCTCTCCTTGCATTCAGATGACTTCGCACATGGTCCCTTGTTTTATCGAGACAGATGCACACAGTGGGTTCAGTGCTATGGAAATACATGTGTGTATGGTAGGGGTGAAACTGTTTTGTGCCTGTCACTGGCTGGAACAAGAGGTTGGAGCACAGAAAAGACCTGGTCTGCTAGTGTTTGGGACCGGTGCTGAGCATGGGACTGCCCTGCCTTGAGGCTGCCCAGGCCTTGCCACTGCTCACTGTCCCGAGCACATGGGCTCTGCCAGTGATGGGATGTGAACACAGCACAGTGGGTGATGCCTCTGTAGAGCTTGGCATGTTCGAGCTGCTGTATCTGGGGACTGACGGAAGGAGGAAGCCCTGTGGATGTCTTCTTCTGGATGAGACATCTGAGCTGGGTGAGGGCAGGGTCTGCCTGCTCTGTTCCTGCCTGTCCCTTGCTAGCTGTGGCCTGTGCCAAGCGCTTTCTGGGCACAGTCTGCCCTGGGCTGTGGCCTGCGGTGAGGACCTTGGGCAGTCTGTGCCATGGGTGTGAGTCTGAGCAGGAACAAAGGTGTGTGCCAAGGAGTGACTGCTCTGCTTCAGTCACAGAGAAACCTCCCCATGGGCTCTGCTCTCCCATGTCCTTCCTTGAACCTGTGCCCTTGTCCTCTCATCCCTGTGCTCATTCAGAGTGTGCCAGACCCTGGCCAAGAGCTCCTTCACTGCTGTGTGCCAGTGCTGCTTGGCCAGCCCAGCGGCTGCGTTTGTGCCGTGCCTCTCGCACAGCCCTAAAGCCGGGGGTGTTCTGCTCCCTGCTACGCTCAGGGCACGGTAGAAGTCCTGCCCTGGTGCTAACTTTAACCTGGAGAAGTTGTTTGTGAGGCAGTCTGTGTGCTTGTGTGCTCCTTGGGAAAAGCAGGTATTGGGAATGGGCAGACTGCCGTGGTGGGGCTGCTCCTGACCTTTCTACTGACACAGCAGGGAAGCAGTGAGCCCGGCTTCCTCCTGCATCTGGTGGTGTCCAGCATGTGCCCAATCCCCAGGGAATTTGGGCCTGGGCAAGTGTGTGTCTGCCCCATCTGAAGGTGCATGGCAAATTGTGGAGGGTGCTGGGTGTTGTGTTCCTGCAGGGAGCTGTGTGCAGAGGGCACCGATCCCCCATCGTTCCCCATCTCTGGTGGCAGCCTGGTCACAGAAGCAGTTCTGCCTCTGGCACTTGGGTACTTCTAGGAGCTGGGCTTAAGCTGCAGCCCCCCTGGCCAGGCCGGGGGGGCTCGCTGGGGAGATGGTGCCTGCCAGCATGGCTCTTCCCCCTTCTTGCTTGACCCCTCCTTGTCACCGTGGCAGCTCTTCCTTGGTGTTAGGGCTTGCAGCCTGCCTCAAGCTCCTGCATCCTCTCTTCATCTCTCTGCTGTCATCGCTGCTTGGCAGAGGCTGGTTTGTTTACTGCTTCGCTCTGCTGCTGCAGGGCTGGCAGCATCCAACACATCTCTCAGGGGTTCCTGGGGTGGGTTTGGGGCTCTGGCGAGGTACACTGCGGCTCTGCTAACCCCGGGTGTGCTGCTTCATGCTGGGACTGCGACTGCGAGGTTGGTCTAACACGGTGGGGCTCAGGTACCACTGAGCTGTCAGGAGAGCTGTGGTTGGGCTCCCTGCCATGGCTCAGCAGAGCAGATGTCCCTGGGAGCATTTCACTCCTGCAGCTCCATTACTCCGAGTAGCAGCGGGGCTGGCTCAGCCTCCTGGTGAGGTGATGTGGAAGGATGGAGTACCTCGGGTTCACCACTCTCTTTATTGTGAATTTCTCTTTGTGTTGTGTCTTGCAGAAATAACATTCGTCCCAGATTTGATGATAATGAAAATACAGAAAAAAGAAAAGCAGGTTTGTGACCCTCTCTCTCTCCTTCTCCCAACTCAGCTGGCGAGGCCTGGGGACCACGTCCTGTGTGTGGATTGGTGCAGTTGATGTGTGGTGGGAAGGGGTTGGGGGGGTTGTCTTTCATTTCCAGACAGGGCTGCAGCTCACTGTGGCTAAATTTGACCTGAGCTGCAGCCTGGAGCAGATGAGTCTGATGGGGGCAATCAGATGAAATGGGGTTTATCTTCATTAATGGGAATGCTGTTGATTTGGTTCTGTTCCCTGTGGAGGAGCAACCCTTCCTTTCCCTCGAAGTCCTTAGTATTGGTTCTTGTTTGAATCTCATTGCATATATTTGTTACAAAACTGCATGATCGCTGTGATCGCTGCTAATAACATGATGCTCCAGGGCTAACAGCAGCGGGGAGGCTGGGGCAGATCGCATCTGCAGGGCTGTGAGGGCTTGGCCAGGGAATCATCCCCTGCTCAGGAATAATCCCATCCCACCAAGCTGCCATTTCTGAATTGCTGCATCGGATCATAACTACCTGCTGCTCCCAGAGGAGATTTATGAGCCAATGGTCTTTGTATTAACCATGTGCAGAGGAAGAACCAGAGCGTCGGTGCTCTGAGAAGGGGAAGGGACCTGTTACATGCATGGAGACTGGCTCTTCTTGCCAAGGTGAAAAATGGCCGAAGGTATAAAGCAAACCAGTCCACCCTGAGCTGATTTGTGTCTGTGCTGCTTTTAATGGGAAACCATTAAACTGAACACTGAGCTAAGGGATAAATCTGTTCGAGAGCACGAGCTGGTGCCATTTCTAGCCAGCTCTGAAGCAGCGTCTTCATGCTGCTCAGGGCAGCTGCAGATCATGCTGTCATGGCAGGTTAATGGGGAGGAGGGAGGGTTTGGAAAAGGCGAGTGTGCTGCTCTGAGCTTGCAGCAAACCAAGTGCTGTGTGTACGAAGCATGGATGCTGTAGGAAGCAGTGAGTTTATCCATGCATCCTAAAGATGCTGTGAAGAACCAGAGCCAGGCTCAAGGTGAGGAGCAGTCAGTACTGGGTCACTCCTGGTGGGGCAGGGGGAAGGCCTGGGGCAGAGCAGGATGCTCGGGGGCACAGGTGAGTGATCTCTCGCCTCTGACAGGGAAACTCAGGTGAGAAATTACCACCACTCCATTGGACTAATATAGCAGGTTTGGCTGGAAATGGGATTGCTGAAATGACATGGGGTTGAAGCGCAGCAAAACCATCCTCCCCCAGCATTTGGGGATTGTAGAGGGCTCAGCTGCCAACGTGTTTTGTGTAACAGCCCCTGCAGATGCAGTCTGGGAGGGAGATAAAGGCATGCCAGTGTGAGCAAGGAGGGGCAGGGGTCAAGCTGCTCATCTCCTGAGCTCTGAAGAGGCAGCAGTGTAGGACAGCCCGTACAGCATGGCATGCTGCAGCCTTCCTGGGGCCACCAGCTCTGATGGCTGTGCTGGGGTGTCCCCAGAGGGGCTGGGCAGCAGTCAGGAATGCTGCTGTGAGGTCAGTGTGTGAGAGAGAGCCCAGGCAGGGCTCCGGGGTACGCTGGGTGCCTCGGCTGTGTGGTGAAGGGGGTGGTTACTCTCTGGGGTTGGTGGCTCCCTCCTACACTGGGGGCAAAACCAGCGAGAGGTGCCATTCCATGTCCCCAGGAGCTCCGGCACCTTATTAACAGACTCCTCGTGGCACCAAGGAGGGACATTGCCTTCAAAAGCCCATTGAACAGTCTCTCCGGAGAAGATGAGATGTGTGGTTCGCGGTGCTCTCCCATTTCCCTTTGCGTCCCCTGCCAACCTCTTCCCTGCACAGGTTCCATCTTGGTTGTCACATAGGTGTAGGTTCAGGCCCCTGGGTACAAAGGCTGGCAAATGCTGCTTCCCTTCACGTTGGTGAGGGATGGCAGGAGAGCTGTCGGCTTCCTTTGGAAATGGGAAAGCAGAGCACATCCATAACCTGTCTGTGGCTGCCCTGAGCAAGTGCCTGGTCCTGCCCATGTGCATTACAAAGCCTTGCAGCAGCCTGCCCTGCGAGCAGCTCCTCTCTGAGCACCCTTGGCTCCCGTGCAGCAGTGCCAACCTTCCTGCACGGATGGGGATAGCACTGTTGAGCCAACCCGTGCAGCAGATGAGGGGCTGTTAGCGCAGGCCGGGGCTGTGTTTGCGTGACTCTTGTTCCTTAGTAACGGATGAGAATCTGGTGCCTTTGTCACCAAGCTGTGACTAACTCGGGAAGCCTGTCACTTCCCTTGTGACTTGGGAGGCTTCATGCCAGGGCGCCTTGTCTGCTGATGGAGGTGGGACAGGGGGGCCTGGCTGCCCCCGGGAGCAATGGAAAGTGATGGATTGTCTTGGAGGGCTTCAGGAGCGCCATCGCTCCCTCGGCTGCATCTCCGAGTCCTGCTCCTCCCTGGGCAGTGAAGTCTCTTCTGAGTGTCTGGTAAAAGTGAAACCTGAACTTTGATGTCTCCTGATGCTGAGCTCCCTTGGAGCTGGAGCAGCATCAACACAATGGGAGGGGAATGGGGCTCCGCAGCCTGAGGGCACTTGAGGCTCTGTCCATGGCTGTGTCCGTGGGCTCCTGGCACATCTCGGGCTTCCTTTGCAGGGCAGGGGTTGGGTCCGTCACATGCAATGACCTCAGTGCTGGGTGCATGGAGCAGTTCTGCTCTGCCGAGCACCTTGCGGACACACACTGTGAGCAGGTGAAGGGTGGGGGAGTGGGGAGCTTCAGGGTGCACCCGCAGGCAGGAGCAGCATCCTCCCACATGGTCCTGAGGGCTCCTTGCCCTGCTGCTGACACTGCTGCACAGGCTCTTTCCCTGCCTTCCTTCCCACCCTACCAGAGGACTGAACGGGAGCACAGCCTGGTCAGGAGCAGCACTGCCCTCTGCCCCTGCCATGCCCTGTGCCAGGGCGGTGGGGACATGGTGCTGGGGCTGGCTCCAGCACAGGATGGAGCTTCCCTTCTGTAGTTGGTGGTGGAGCATCTCAGGAAGGGAGCCAGGCCCCACCTCCACCACGCACATCCCATGGCGACTGCGGAGCCTGCTCAGAGACACGACAGAGGGTGGCACTTGTGTATTTTTAGCTTCTGCTGCATTGCATTAAGAGCTGGAAATGAGGGGTGTGGACACCCAGCGACTAGAAGACAACAGCCCGTGCTGTGCACGCCACCAGCGGGGACTGCAGCTGCTGGGGACGGTGGCTCAGCAGCCTCCTAAAGTGTTCTGTATGGAACAAGCTGCCTTTGCTGCTCTCATCATGGGGCTGTGCCACCGGCTGTGCGGAGAGACCGGGCTGGTGGCCCTCAGCGGGACCACTTTGCAGGCAGAGCTATGGGATGGTGCCATCTCGGGCTGGTGGCAGCCTGGCTGGGGGCTTTGGTTGGGGCTGTTCGGAGGACACCAAGCAGTGGGGTGCTGGGCACCCCCCCCGGACATCGGCCGCTATAGCAAAGGCATGGAAACTTTTGATGACCACTGCAGGAGGGTCCCCGTGAACACTTCATGTATAGGACAGATGTGTGCAGCATTTGAGCCATGCTCTAGACCCCAGTCCAGGCAGTGAGCAGGGTTGGATGGTGCTGGTACTTGAGTGCAAGATGACATTTGGCTTGGCAGTTGCGTTTTGTGTGGATGGTATCCGAGCCTGGTGGCCAGGGCCTTTGCTCTTGCCGTGAGCATGAGAAGCGCTCAGTCATGGATGGCCTCCTTGTAGAACAGAGCTGCTGTTCGGACATGAGGCTGTGCCAGAGCTTTGCCCTGCTGGGAACATGGTGCTTCTATGGAAAAAGCCTGTGAGGTTCAGGGAAGAGCCCTGAGGCGCAGGATGGGCGGTGGGGCGGACATGGGGCTGTTGCTGCTTTCCCCTTCCCACTCCCAAACCTTTGTATTGCAGGGTTTGGGTAGGGATTGGGTTATGATGCTGGCGGGTGAGGAGGCTCCAACACGCAGCAGTGCTGGTGCAGTATCTGCTTTTCCTGTAAGTCCTGGATAAAAACAGGGAAGTGGAGTCAAATCGGGACTGTAAATGAAATGAAACCGTTTTAAGTTAAGGAACCACATCATTAAGGCCCACCCTAACCTTGGCTTTGCCCTCTAAGGGGGTCATGCAATTATAAGTGCTCTCTCTTGGCCTTCACGGCTCTCTGGGGATGCTTTAAACAGTTTCCCCCCCCCGACCTTCTCTTTGACAGTAGTTAGATGCATGGACAAGACTTTGTGCTGCTAAGGGACTTGATTTCCTGGAGGAAATGTAATTTATAGAAGATTCCTCTGGGAATAAAGGAATGTACAAAGATTACGTAAAAATGTATTCTGAAAATGTGAAATCTTTACAACTATCACCAAAACCTGCCAGCTGAGAGACAAAGGCCCAGCCTTAAGAATAAAGAGCATGTTGGGGGCATGGAGACTGCTCGGATCTGGACCGGAGGGTTGGTTAGAGGTGGGCATCACCTTTCAAAATCTGGGAGACATCATCTTTACTTCCCCCCAGTCTCCAAAATACCCCGGAAGCAACAAACCTGCGTGTAAGAAGACATGGGGGAGAGGCTGTTCAGTGTCCAATTCAGTTTAAAAGGGTTACAGCAAGAAAAAGGACACATTCTGGGAATGTAAAACTACGCCTGTAACAAGGCAGGACTGAAAAGATTTGTAGGAGCCATTTGCTGAGGACACAGAGCCTAATAATGATATTTTTCCCCAAATATCTCAGGACTAAAAAGCCTTTTAGAGGAGTCACAGGGTAAAGAAGTGATTGAGGAGTCAAGTGAGTGCTCGTGGGAATGGAGCAGAACAGCTCAGTCAGGAAGGCTTTGAACCCAGAGCCATCCCCGATGCCTGGGGCATGAGTTGCCCTTAAAGGGTTTGATGAAGACATTTTGGAGCAAAGTACCCCACACTTTGGTGGTATTTCTTCTGCAATTGCAGACTGGTGAGACGTTGGGAATTGAGGGCTGTCGCCCATCAGGGCCGTGTCCATGGAAAGGGAGGTGATGCAAATGTGACATTAAAGGCCCGTAGGTTTTCTTGGGTATTGTGTAAATCATTAGGAACTATAAGAAACTCTTTATGCAAACAGTAGATGGATGAATAGCCAGGGTGGGTTTTGGGAAGCAAAGCTAATCCTTGCAATCTGCCAGGGGTTTTAAAAATAGTGAGACCATGGGGGTGAGGTGGGTTTGGGCTCCCAAACAACTGTTGAGTTGCTTTTGAAGAGGTGAAGCATTGTCCTGATAAGAGTTGTCTATAACTTAGTGTCTGGTTGAAGAATTGGAAGCAAAGTGCAGGAAAAACTTCTTTGCTTTCACCGTGTGGAGCAGGGAGAAGGCGCCAACTGATTCCTGCGTCTGAGATGCTGAAATGGAAACAGTCTGAAGAGTTAAGGAAACTCTTAAGATGTGCCAAGTAATGCATATGGGGAACCAGCCTTGCGTGTATCTTCACTCAGGGCTGTCTCTGCTCCTGAAGGAGGCTGTAAAACGCTGGCAGAGTTTGGCATCTGCCTTCAGGTTGTCCCAGAGGTGTGTTCAGTGGTTTGGAAAGGGAGAAGGAACAGAGCTGAAACCCTCCTGCTGCTGTGTGGAGCAGAGGATAAAGCAGATGGTCTGAGAGCTGGCCCAGCCTGCCTGAGGGGAGAGGGTACCTGGTACCTTAGCTGGTCCAGGAGAGCTCTGCAGGGGCAGGATGTGATGGGGAATGGCAGAGAGGTGAATGGGAGGGAGCAGGTGACATGGAAATGCTCCTCTGTACCCTCACATCTTGAGAACAGGAAGCTGCTTAGGAGGGCAGCGTGAGGTAAACAAAATCTGAGGGTTTCCCATGCCTTACCAGTTTGTAGTGCTGAACACCAGTGGTGCTTCAGCTCCTTACCCTTCGGAAGCAGAGGTGGTGATTCCCTGTGGTCCCATGGGGACAGCGTGTTCCTGCCTGCCATAAAGAATTGGCTGGGCTGCCGCAGGCAAGTGTGCTTTGAAAGCACACAGGAGCACAGATAACGCTGGCGCTGCCTTCTCAGGCTTTTCCTGTTGACGAGAAGCCAGGATAAACTGAACCTCATGGAGGAGAAGTAGGAAAAGCCCTTTCCATGCCTTGCAGCAGTGTGCCGGGCTCTGTATAGGTATAATCTGTAAGTCTGCAGATTGGTACCCAGCAGCACAGTCCTGTGTGGACGGCAGGAGCTTGCCATGGGCTTGTAGGAGATAACATGGAGGATTTTCTCCTCAAGACAAACCGAGCAGCCTTGGGTGCGGAAGGTTTCTGGGCTGGCAGTACCTTGCCTGCAGTCAGTGTGGAGCATCCTGGTTTCCCTGCCCCTCGGTGCTTCTGCTGCCTATGCAAGCACCGGCCACGAGCTGCTGGGTCCCACGGGCTGGTGTCTCATGGTCCCTTGATGGTAGGGAACCATGGCAGAAACTTCTGGGTGCTGTGGGCGCTGCTGACTGGTCCCCACACTGCTTTCTGGACATGGCAGGCCATGGTGTTGGATGCCCAAGGAGCATTCCATGGCACAGTGTGGTCACTGCTGGATCTGGGGGCTGCCTTGGAGGTGTGCTGGCGTGGACACATCTTTGCTCCCCCCATAATGGGCTTGCCTAGAGGCTGGAGGGCTGTTGGCAGCCCAGAGGGGATGCAGGAGGAGCAGAGGGATTGGTTATGTTTCCACACATGTTCTGACAGCTTGGGGTTGGTTGTGTAAAGCATTTAACTTTCAATGGCAGCAGGGCTTGTGGCAGGCTGGGATGTCTCCATCAGCAGCCACAGAAAGGCCCTTTTTGATTTGCCTGGGCAGCAGAATGCAAGGAGAAGGCAGAACCCACACACTACATCTTGTTTTGAGCCCTGCCCTCCTGACAGCCTTATCAGCCTGTCCCATGCGATGGGGCCTGAGGGTCCTGCCGGGCAGTGGATGTGCTGATGGTGAGTGGGACCTGCCTGGGCTCCATAGCCTGGCCTCCATAGCCTGGGCTGGAGCTCTAGGTAAGGCAGCCCATGGGGCAGGGGAGAGCTTTGGACCACTTGGCTGGTGTGCAGCAGTGGAAACCACAAGCCGGTTTTGGCAGTCCCTCCTCCACGCTGGTTTGCTGGGAAATGCTGATGCACACAGTGATGGGGACCCGTGTCCCCATGCGTGACCGTGGCCGCTCAGCTCCTCCAGGCACAGGCTGTTGGGTTCAGAGCTGCCCCGCGTGCTCAGCACCAATCCCAGCCCAGTCCTGTGAGCTGGGAGCCCCTCTCCATCAGGACAGGTGACATCACCTGCTCTTGGATGGACCAGAATCATGATATCCAGACCTGTTGCCTGTTGGTGGTCTGCCTGGAGGTGGGCAGGCCCTTCCGAGACTCAGGGCTACAAGCTGTGGCTGGGAAGGAGTAGTTCACCCTCCTGCTGTGCAAGGATGCTGACGATTTGCTTTCCGTCTCGTATCTGCACTTGGCTGCTGTTCAGCACAGAACCAAAAGGAGATCCAGGCCCTTGGGAGTCTATGAGCTTTGTAGCTAATCCATTAAATTGTTCCAGATGATCCCCAGCTTGCAGGATGTGAGGAATGCGACGGCTGGGACTGATCCTGTTGCTCACCCTGTGGGCTCAGAGGCAGCATCTAGAGTGCTGATTTTCTCCTGGCCCACAGTGGGTTCCTCTTTATTGCTTGAGTGCACGTTGATGGTTTGTCCGGGTGATGGGATGGCAGCTCTCCTCCATGCCAGGTCTGTGGATCAGACCAGCAGCCCTGGAGCACTGGAGGTGGCTGATGCCAGATGTGCCTGCAGCCCTGCTCATGGGTGGCTGCAGGGGCAAAGAGGCTCTTTTCCCCTTTGCAGCCTATTTCATTTAATGGTTCCATCTAATCCAGATCAGAAATCAAAGCATACACAGTGCCCTGCGGGCAGTGGGCAGGAGGTGGCCTGGGCACATGGGTTACTCTTGATCTCAGCAGAGTGGGATGTGGAGTGTGCACTCCAAGGCAGGGCTCTGCTTGTGTGTGCAGCAGAGGGGACAGCCACTTCTGTGTGTTGGTAAGGAACCAAAAGGTCTCTCCAACCTGTGAGCCTCTGTCAGGCAGGGAAGGGGAGATCCTTCCCTTTGAGCTACATCTGCGTATGGTGGCTGTAAGCCACATTGAGGGGCACTGCTCACACTGCACTGGGTGGTTGGAGCCTCGCTGGGGCTGCAGCTCCCCCCAGAGCTGTTTCTATCTGTGGCATTTCCTTCACACACCATCTTTCTGTCCTCTCTGCAGCCATCCAGCTTAAAAGCGCTGAGCCGCTCCCCAATGTCGGATGCCTGGGAGTGCAAGGCCCAGGACCCCTTTGCCAGCAGCGAGGAGCAGGATGAGGTGTCCCACCAGGTGACGGTGATGGCCACGGCCACGGGAGGCCAGTGCCAGTGCCCAGAGGAGGAGCCTGATGGGGCTTCCCAGAAGCGGCCGAGCACCCAGAATGGGATGCAGGACACTGGGGGTGGGGGCACGGGGGTGAAGAAGAAACGGAAGAAAAAGGATCTGGGAGAGCATGATGGGGGAGAAAAAGCAGCTGTGGAGGTGAAACCAAAGAGGAGGAGAGAGCCTAAAGAACCAAAAGAGCCTAAAAAGGCTAAAGAGCCCAAGAAGCCGAAGGAGCCCAAGCAGAGGGAGGTGGCCAAGAAGCCCCGGAAACCTCGGGAACCCAAAGCCCCCAAGGAGCCTAAAGATAAGAAGAACGGCTCTGAGCCTGGCCCCAGAGCAAGAGCCAAGAAGAGCAGGTGGGTGGTGGTGTGACCCTGTCTCTGTGCCTGCTGGGGATGGGGCTGTGTGCTCACAGGGGCTTCAGCTGGGGCCAACCTGTTGCAAGGTGCATGGGTTCCTCCTGGTGAAGGCTGGGTGTAGTGGTCGGGAGGCCAGGACGAGCTCTCTGGCCATGCAGAGACAGGACAGGAGGGTGTCCTTTTGGGGATGCGGCCCCAGATTGAGAAGAGGACCGAAGAGTCTTGGCCTCTCCTTGTGTGTGCTCTGTGTCCTGGAGTCAGGACCTGAGGAAGAGGCGAGCAGCAGGCAGGGCGAGTGCTCCGTGCGGATGAAATGATTGCTGGGAGTCCTTTAAGTGGCAGATAATGGTGACATAATTTCTTCTAAATTATTTCTAATCATAGCTAACTACTGGCTCATGAATGAAGCAGTTGTTAATTGTGACTTAGGAATCAATATCTTGGGAGTTATTGCTCGGGTGGCAGTGGTGTGTTTGCAGGGCTGAAGCGCAGTTGTATGGCCAGGGAAGAGAGTTTTAACTGCTTGGGTTTGGCTGCTCTCAGGCAATTTTCTCATGAAATGGGGGTAAAACCTCAACACAGCTTTGAAACCAGGCATTCCTGTGCTGCTCTGCGGGTCTGGGGTGTGGAGAGGATGGGTGGCAGGGCTGTGAGTGGGGAAGGGGACATTGCTCAGCCCAGGAGCAGGCACCAGCTCTTTGAAATCTTTCCCTCAAGTGTTCCTTGCCGAGGGTAAGGATCTGACTGTCAGTCTGTCTTGGCAGCAAGGACACCCCTGTGGAGAAGAAGAAGAAAGGGAAGAGGAAAAATGAGATACCAGTGGACAGTTTGGATTTGGATCAGGATCTCCTGAGCCCATCCGTGCAGAGCCCAGAGGAGTCTGCGGAGTCAGCTGACAGCCAGGTATGGCCAAAGCCTTCAGCTGCCTCCTCCATTGCTCCTGGCAGCTCCCCTTTCCCAGCCCAGTGTGGGGAGGGAGGTCAGCCCGACAGGGCTGCGGAGCTGCATGTATCTCTACAGGGCTCCTCTGCCTCAGGTCTCTAAAGGGCTGTGTGGGTCAGGCACTGATGGAGACCTCAGTACCACCGTGATGGGTTTACCTCCAAGGGCTGCCTGTTCTTCCACCACCTCCATCCCACCAGAGCAGGGGCTGGGCTAGAGACCAGCAGCCTTGGGGCTTGCTCGGCTCAAGCAAGGCAGGGGTACTTGGTGTGCCCATCTCCTCCATGACTGCCTTCTTCATCCCACACACAGAAACGCCGTTCAGGACGGCAAGTGAAAAGGAGGAAGTACAACGAGGACCTGGACTTCAAGGTGGTGGATGACGATGGCGAGACAATAGCTGTGCTGGGAGCTGGGCGCACCTCCGCACTCTCAGCCTCCACTCTGGCGTGGCAGGCAGAGGTAGGGCTGGATGTGGGGTTGGGAGGTGGGGCCTCCTGCAGGGTCTTCCAAGGGTGTCAGTGCCAAGGTTTGAGGAAGTGGGGGATCCCAGCACAAAAATGAGATGAGAGTGTGCCTGTCTGAGAGGGTGCAGGCTGGCTTTGCAACACTGTGAGTGCCCAAGGGATGGGCAAGAGGCGTGTAGGTCCAACTGCCACCCTCCTGCTTGGAGACTAAGGCCTCTGGAGCATGTTGGGTAGCTGGACTTGTCTCTGAAGACCTGTCATACCCACCTTTGGCTCCTGTCTCTGTAGCTCCTGTGCATGAGGTCAGTCTGTCAGCTGAGGCCTTTGTCAGTACCAAGTCATTGTTTTCAGCCCACACTGCTGCTTTCCATCAGTGCCTTAGAGTGCAGAGGTGCCCAGCCTGGCACCATCAGCCAGGCTGATCTGCAGGCAGTGTGGCAGGGATCTGGGCAGCATGGCAGGGACCAGCCATAGTCACTACAGTTTGGGCCTCTGCTCCCCACTGGGTCAGCACTGGCTCCTGTGGCAGCTCCATCCTGCTGGTCTGCGTGTTGGATCCTACAGCTCATTCCCTCTCTCTGGTCACTAACAAAGCTGCCAGGTAGGAATACTGGTCATGAAGTGTCTTCGTAGTGTTCCCGTGTCCCTCTCCAGTCCCCTTTTCACTAGGCTTTGCAGAGGTGCCTCTGGTGCTGCTGCCCATGGCCATGTCACAGCTGGGCTTCAGGCAGTGATCTTTCCAAGTGAAGTTTCCAAAGGAGTAGGTGGGAATGGGTTGCATTTGGCATGTGTCCGTGCTGCCACGCTGCCGCATGGACTTAGTCCTGGGCTTCCACCTCAATGTGTTCTGCTCCAGATGAATTATTAAGGCTGGTGTCTGATGGCAGCGAGGTTCTCTCTTGCTGCTCTGGCTCCTGCCAGCAGGCTTGGCTGGGCCTGGTTGTGGCTGCTTCCAGGGTCAGGACTGACCCAGCAGGGCACAGTGGAGTGCTGAGGCCTCAGAGCTGCTCTCCCCATGGCCTGGACTTGCAGCTTTTCCCCCTGTATCCTGGCCACGTTCCTCAGCAGCTCTGAGGTGGTGCAGTGCTCCTCTGTCAGCCTGCCAGCAGTGAGCCATGAACCTGTGTAAGCCATCCAGGCTGGATCAGCTCCCAGCCATGGGGTGCTGCAGGTGGCTGCAATGGCAGCACTGTGTTCCTGGCTGTGTTCACACAAACGCTTTGTGTCCATGGTCAAGCTGGAGCCCAGCAGCACCAGAGTGGATACCTGGCATGGGGAAGCGCAGTGGCTGCAGCAGGAGCATCTCTGCCTGTTCCCCTTGGCTCTGTTACCCTGGTGTGGGGCAGAGCTGCCCAGATAGGACAGAAATCCCCCTCTGGGCCACAGGGCTGCAGCTGAGGGGCCAGACTTTTCTGGGACACTAGCCACCCTCTCTGGCTGCCCTGGTTTAACTGGAAGGAGCCACACAGCTAAACATGACAGTGCTGTGGCCTTGGTGGCCTGGGGAGCACAGGAAGAGGATGGGTGTAGTCAGACCCTCACACATGAACCCTCACACCCAGGAAGGGTTCTCCAAGTGCAGCTCTCCCAGCTCTGCCTGCTTGGCTGCTGGGCTGGGAGAGGAGTGGGAGGAGGGTGCCAGAGGCCATGCGATGAGCTGGGGAAACAGCTCTGCTCTCCTGTCGCCAGGAGCCTCCTGAGGATGATGCCAATATCATTGAGAAGATTCTTGCCTCGAGGATGGTGCAGAAGGAGGTGAGTGGCAAAGGTGTCAGTGGGGATGGAGGTCCCTGGGCAGAGGAGAAATGGGACCTGGCTGCTTCATGCGGCAGGGACCTGAGATGGAGCAGCACTTGGTGCTGCCATGCCATTCCTTCCACTTGCTCTTCTCAGGGTGATGCTGGGGTATGGGTTGGAGATCAGTGTGGTGCCTCTCCTGCTCTGGGCACCAGAAAGCCTCTGGAGAGCAGTCAGGCCTGGGCTGATAACATGGAGGTGTTTGAGTCCCCCTTGCTCAAGGGTAGCCTCACACCACATTCCCCAGGGCCACCAAGCCTCCAGGGCAGCAGCACACTGAGGGCTTGGCCATCCTCACCCTGTGTGGGGCTCAGCCTGTCTGGAGCCCATGGGCAGGCAGGGGATGCCTGTCTGCACCCAGGCCACAGAAGATGCCCCCAGCTCCTGTACAGACTCTTAGTGTCACTCATTCTCCTTCCCTTGGTTTCAGACTCATCCCGGGGGCCTGGCGTTTGAGATGGAGGAGTTCTACGTCAAGTACCGGAACTTGTACGTGCAGCGTTGTGATGCTCTGTGCTGTGGCAGTGGGCCCAGTGCATGCAGGAGCAAGGGCTGGGTGCTCCCACCTCTGTCCCATCCCCAGCATCCCTGTCTCACTGCTGCTCCCTCCGGAGCAGGCCCCAGCAGTGGGAAGCAGGAAAGCTGCTGTGGCTGCAGTGCTTAGTCTTGGCCTGGGCCTCGGCCGTGGCTTCCTCCAGTTTGGGGTTTCACATGGGGAGGCACAGGCTGGGTGTTTTCTGGGTCACTGGGAGATACCTGTTGGTCTGGGGGGTGAATGGGATCGGGCCCAAAGACTTCTTTGGTCATGTTTTGTTGATATTGCTTTTTCCCTCTGCAGCTCCTACCTCCATTGTAAATGGGCAACTCTGGAGGAGCTGGAGAAGGACCCCAGGATCTCCCAGAAGATAAAACGCTTCCGCAATAAGCAGGCTCAGATGAAGCATATTTTCACAGAGGTGAGAGCTGAGCGCAGCAAGGAGCTGTGTCCTCCCCCAGCACACCCAGCCTGAGCTGAGCAGTGCCTCTGGTACCTCCGTGCTCCTGCAGGCCAGCTCCAGGTCCGAAATTCAGGGCTGGGAATAACTCAGGGATCCTGGGTGCTGCTCAGAGCATTGCCTATATGCTCTTGCTGACAGGCAGCAGCATGGCACCTCCTTGAGCTTTCAGGCTGGATTGAAGCAGCACAAGAGGGTGAGTGGGTGGGGATGCTGGAGCCAAGGGGCCACGACAGCGCCCTGAACACCCATGGTGTCAACTGACAGAGATATGGGCAGGGTGACAAATGTCACTTGCCAGGCACTGCCAACACTGGAAGCGTTTCAATGGGAGGGAGGGCAGTGCAGTGCAGTGCTGGAGATGCTTTCGTGGTGGAGCAGAGGTCCTATGGGAGAGGGAGCTGTAAATACTTGGGCTCATACCTGCCTGCTCTGTAAGCAAATTAATCTTGTTTAATATGAGAGGTGTTCTGTAATTTATCTTGCTGCTTCCGAGATAGTTGTTGGATTCCCTCAAACTGCCCCTTACCAGTGTAAATGAGGTCAGTAGGCTGTGATGTAGTTGATAGCTGGGGGTGTGTGTCAACTTTCTCACTCCCAAGACTGTTTGGGGTCTTTCCCAGAATGCAAAGAAAAAGCAAGTGTTGGAACACATTGTACCACTAACAGTTTAGCAAGGAGCAAATGCTCTTTCCTGTGATGAACTGGGGCTTGGGAGCTGTGAACATCAAAGCCTGTTTTTTCTCCTTCCCAAGCCCTAGGCAGTGTGTCTGTCTGAGGACCACTGCTAGTCTGAAGCCCACTTCCTCCCATGGTGTTCCTGGCAGGAGGATGAGCTCTTGCCTTATGAGCAGTTGCTGCTGGTGGCTGCTGAAAGAGGGGCAGAGACAGAGAACAAGGCGTCATCCCTTGCAGAGGAGTGGAGTTCATCGGGTGCTGTGTGTGGCTCTCTGGATGCTGTGCATAAGCTGGAGCATGCAGTTCAGGGCTTTGTACCTTGGGGCCAGATGGGCTGGAGAGGACGTTCCTGCCTCCCAGCAAGGGCAGCATGGAGCTCGCTACCACTCTAAAAGAAGAGTTTTGCCTTCTGCATCCTCCCTGCCCAGAGACAGATGTCATGTACCTGCGTCCAGGGCACTTGGTGTGCTGCACGCATCCAGCAGCATCCTGGAGACAGATGCCCCGCAGCTGTTTACTCCTGCCCACCATCTGTTTAACCCTGGAATCACCTTGGACTTCCCTCTTTTTACTGTTTGCTGTTGCAGCCTGATGAGGATTTGTTCAACCCAGACTATGTGGAGGTAGATCGAATCCTGGAGGTAGCTCACACGAAGGACCCTGACACTGGGGAGGTGAGTGGCTGCATCTCTTGCCCTATGGAGGGAGGGAGGCTTGGCAGGAGCCCCAGACTCACAATGCGCAGTGTGTGTCATCTCAAAGCACCCTGATGCCTTCCCAGCCTTGCACAGAGTGAGCCTCGTCCCTAGAAGACCCCTTGGCACAGGGATAAATGGGGGCTGCTGACTGTCCTGTGACTGTGCATGCTGAGACTGAGCTGTGAGCCCTGCCCTGCCCCTGAGCCTGTCTCTGTGCTGCAGGAGGTGACTCATTACCTGGTGAAGTGGTGCTCCCTGCCCTATGAGGAGAGCACCTGGGAGCTGGAGGAGGATGTCGACCCAGGGAAGATTAAAGAGTTTGAAGCCCTCCAAATCCCTCCAGAAATCAAGCACATGGTAACGTACCCAGAGGTAACGTACCCGGCTGGCAGCTCACTGCCCTGGGCAGGCAGGGACTGTCTGTGTCTTGCCAAGGTCCAGCAGTGCTGACCTTCTTGTCCCTGCTGCTGCAGTGCAAGTCCCATGTCCTCCCCTCTGGATGGGTTAGTTAGCAGGACCTGAGGGTGGGATCTGGAGGCCAGGACCTTGCTGTGAATCAGCTGTCAGTGACTGTTCTGAAGTGTGGTCCTGTTGCACCGCCCCAGAAGCAGGGTCTGGCCTCACTTAGCATTAGCCTCTTCTTCTCCACGGACCTTGGTCCTGCTCTCTCCTCCCTAGGAGCGCCCAGCATCTGAGTCCTGGCAGAAACTGGAGAGGTCCCGGGAGTATAAGAACAGCAACCAGCTGCGGGAATATCAGCTGGAGGGGATGAACTGGCTGCTCTTTAACTGGTATAACAGGTGAGGAGGGACTGGCACCCTGTGCTCCCATGGGATGTCCTGCTGGCAGTAGGGCCCTGGTGTGTGCAGTCATGAGCTGGGGGAGCAGAGCTGACAAACAGGGGACTGACAGAGCAGCCACTGGGATCTTCCAGTGCTGGAGCTGGCAGGCAGCTGCCAGGAAATCTGTGTTTGTTTTAGCTTTGCAACTGAGTCTCCTGGAATGTTTCTCCCTCGTAAATGCTGATGAGTCTTGGAGATAGTAGGGCTTAGCTATGGGTGTAAGATACACCTGAGGTTTGGTATTGGCCAGGCTACTAGTGACCCATTCCTGTGGGAGGAGTGCAGGGATATGCATGTTCTCAGCTACAGTAGGCCATTAGATGCATGTTTTACTGGCTAGTGTGCACCCAAAGGACAGCACCTTCATGCTGGGTCCATCATCTTGCAGGAAGTTGGATGGTCTGGCTTACCCACACGAGTTTGAGCCACTGTACCAATGTCCCCCCCAATGTCATACTGCAGGGTCAGAGAGATGTGGGTGTAGGTGGCATCCCATTGAGACAGGGTAGCTCCTGACTCTGAGAGCCACGTTCAACTGCCTCTGTCCATCTCTGCAGGAAGAACTGCATCCTGGCTGATGAGATGGGTCTGGGGAAGACAATCCAGTCAATCACCTTCCTCTCAGAGATATTCCTGATGGGCATCCATGGCCCTTTCCTCATCATCGCTCCTCTCTCCACCATCACCAACTGGGAGAGGGAGTTCCGGACCTGGACGGAGATGAACGCCATCGTGTACCACGGCAGCCAGATCAGCCGGCAGATGATCCAGCAGTACGAGATGGTGTACAGGGACACACAGGTGATTGACACACATAGCGCACCCAGGATGCATTCCCCAGCACTGGCTTCCTTTACTTGAGAGCCCTGTGGACCTCTGGAGTGGGACCCCTTTGCTGGCAAGGGCTCAGGGTGCACTGTGCATGAGTGAAGAACAGGCCCAACTGATGCAGAAAGGAGAAAACGCAGCAGAGCTCCTGCTGCAGTTTGTGTCCAGGCCTCTTGGCTGCCCTGAAGCAGTGTCTGGTATGGAGAGATGTAGCCTGTGGCCAACAAGGAGGCTTCCAGGAACCTGCCTGCTGCCTGGGAGAGACGCATCTGGGGAAATCCCAGCTAGGAGCCAGATACTAACACTGATACTGTCATATGGGCTGTCTCGTAGTGTCCTGCCACCCTGCAGGAGTTAAGTGCTGCATATGCTTCATGTCTCCTTAGGGTAACCCTCTCCCTGGGATCTTCAAGTTCCAGGTGGTTATTACCACCTTTGAGATGATCCTTGCTGACTGCCCGGAGCTGAAGAAGATCCAGTGGCGCTGTGTGGTCATTGATGAGGCACATCGCCTGAAGAACAGGAACTGCAAACTCTTGGAGGGGCTGAAGCTCATGGCCCTGGTGAGCATGTCCTGCCCAGGTTCACATGGGAGAAGGGTGGGACAGAGATGGCCATGCCAAGCTGTCAGATGCCATTGCCATGTGCTGCTCAGATGCAGTGTCAGGGCTGAGAGCTCCCTGTCAGGGGGAAAACCATCCAGGACCATCTGATTGCTGAAGCAGTTCCAGTGATGGGGGGGCCTTTGATTGATGGGGCACTGGTGCCCTACAGCTATCGCAAACTCCTTTCTGAAGAGGAATATTAACCTAGAGCAGGCCAATTCCCCTGGTGCCTTCCCATCTTTGTGCACTGCCTGGCAGAGCAATTCCTGGCCTTGCACTGCAGTTTAGGCTGCTGTAGCGCATGGAAGCAGCGGCTTAGCAGCCGTGCACAGCATCCTCTGGTCATGGTGTGCCTTGTCTCATGTTCCCTTTTGTTCTACCTGAGCGCTGGAGAGGGACATCCTGCTCCAGGTGCACAGAAGCTTGGGCTCTGCCAAGTGTCCGTGTCATTGCCAGCACAGCCCTGCCTGTGGGTCTTGTGCCAGGGCTGGGCTGAAGCCTAGGAGCAATGTGGGATTCTTGGGTTTGGCTGTTGTTGCTCCCAGGACTCTCCCCTGGATGTGTTGCTGTTCAGCTCTGTGCAGCACTCACAGAGTGCTCCTGAGGCAGGAAGACAAGGAGTATTGTGCTCTGGGACCCCTTAAACCCATTCAGTAGATGTGAGCGCTCAAACTGTCTTCTGTTTATACCCAGGAGCACAAGGTGCTGCTGACAGGGACTCCGCTGCAGAACTCAGTGGAGGAGCTCTTCAGCCTCCTGAATTTCCTGGAGCCACAGCAGTTTCCCTCAGAGACAGCCTTCCTGGAGGAGTTTGGAGACCTGAAGACAGAGGAGCAGGTACCTAGAAGGGTGATGCTGGGGACTGTTAGCACAGGCCACTGGGACCCATGTTCACCAAGCCAGGCACACTGTCAGACATGTGCTTCATGGAAGCGAATAGGACTCTAAATGCTGGGAAAAGCAAAGTGTGACAGAGCCCTCAACACTGCTTTGGAGAGAGGAGACCATCGTGTCAAGGCAGTGGTGTGGTCCTTGCATGGCTTCCTACTGCCTTCGCATGCCTGGGCAGCAGAGCTCACCCAGCTTTCCCACCTGGTCTGTCCCAGCTGCTTCAGGGTTATTTGTAGAGGGTTTCCAGCATGGGGAGGCTCTAGCATTGCAGGCCCTTCTGCTGTTGTCACCGTGTGCTTGCCATGCAGGGCGGGCAGTGAATCTCTGTTGTTGCTCCGGCAGGTGAAGAAGCTGCAGTCCATCCTGAAGCCCATGATGCTGCGACGGCTGAAGGATGATGTAGAGAAGAATCTGGCACCCAAACAGGAGACCATCATTGAGGTGGAGCTGACCAATATCCAAAAGAAATACTACAGGGCCATCCTGGAGAAGAACTTCTCCTTCCTCTCCAAGGGTGCCAACCAGCACAATATGCCCAACCTCATCAACACCATGATGGAGCTGCGGAAGTGCTGCAATCACCCATATCTCATCAACGGTGAGCACTGTGTGCAGGAGGTGTGTGTGGGACAGATATTACTGCAGCATTTACTAGTCACTACTTGCAGAGCTCACTCAGCTTTGCAGCCAGTTCAGGCCCTCATGCCATCTGCTGCTGGTGTGGTTGTATATCCAGGCCCCACACAGGATGCAGTGATCTGCCTTATTGCCCCCAAAGGCAGCCCAGCTCCCCACAAGTAGTGGTGGACACATTATGGTCTTAGAAGCTTGCTGTGTTTGGGGGTGTTCTGGGGTGGGATCCTCTCCAACATCCCAGCTTGGCTTGTTCTGCCAAGCTCTGAAGAAGGAGTAGAGTAACAGGAGTGGAGGGGCTTCTTGGCAGTCTCTTGCCAACCTCCCTTGATCTGATGTGGTGGCTTGCTATTGCCCTGGGTGGGAAGCTGGGGGCAGCTGCAGTGCAGCCTCACCAAGAGCTCTCATCCCTTCTCACCTGGCAGGGGCAGAGGAGAAGATCCTGGAAGACTTCCGTAAAACACACAGCCCGGAGGCACCAGACTTCCAGCTGCAGGCGATGATCCAGGCGGCCGGGAAGCTGGTGCTCATTGACAAGCTGCTTCCCAAGCTGATCGCTGGTGGGCACAAGGTGCTCATCTTCTCCCAGATGGTGCGCTGCCTCGACATCCTGGAAGACTATCTCATTCAGAGGCGGTTAGTACAGGCTTCAGCATTCACCACAGCTCCTCCACATCACCTCCATCCTGCACCTGTAGAGACAAGAGGGGTGACAGCCCAGGGTGGGGATTTGGCCATTCTGTGCCCGCATATCAAAGGATCCAAGTTACAGGCTACTGCTGGTGGGTGCAGAGACCCAGAGCTCTGACCTGTCCATTTTGCATTGCCCAGGGCTACTCCTAGGAGTGGCCAAACAGAAGTAGGCCCTTCCTTTGGTCCTGGTTCCCATATCCATGCGCCATGCATGCGGTCCTGATGGTTTTGCCTTTCTAAGAGGACCAACTTTGGGGAACAACTACAGTGCACACAGGCTGATGGGGCTGAGCCTCCGCTTGTGCACAGGTCCTGCCAGTGGATCCCAGCTGCCTGAGTACCCACACAGAGCCTGGTGGGGGGAGCAAGAAGGGGTTTGTAAGCCATGTTGAGGCCCTGCTGTGACCCTGCTCTCCTCTCCCGGAGCAGGTACACCTATGAGCGCATCGACGGGCGGGTGCGCGGGAACCTGCGCCAAGCTGCCATCGACCGCTTCTGCAAGCCTGACTCCGACCGCTTCGTCTTCCTGCTGTGCACGCGGGCTGGCGGGCTGGGCATCAACCTCACTGCTGCCGACACCTGCATCATCTTTGATTCGGACTGGAACCCACAGAATGACCTGCAGGTAACGGGACAGGCAGCCAGGAGATCCTGCAGCACAGCTCCTGTCTGTCATTGCGGCAGCAATGGGAAGGGCATCAACATCTGGCTGTAATGTGGGGTGGGTTGCTGTGCTGGGAGAGCTGGCAGGAGTGCAGGCAGAGGGGACATGACATGGGGAGATCATGGTGTGGCTCTGAAAACATGGGTGGGCCACAGACCAGGCAATATTTTGGCCATACCTGGTGTTGGAGAGGGTGAAGTGGTGGGTGCCCTGCATCTGCAGAGAGCCAAGACTCCAATCTGAGCCCTGAGTCCTTTCCCAGGGGTGCAGGGGTCTCCGATCCCTGCTCCAGGAGTGCTGCCAGGTTGGCCACAGGCACTGGGCGAGGGTGCTCTGGTGGGTGGGATCTGACTGTGGCTCAGGTGGGTGAGTGGTGGGTCCTGGTGCACAGTCCCCATGCTGCTGGGCTCACTGGGCTTGACCCTGTGCCTCCTGCCCTCCCAGGCTCAAGCTCGCTGCCACCGGATCGGGCAGAGCAAGGCGGTGAAAGTCTATCGCCTCATCACCAGGAACTCCTACGAGAGGGAGATGTTTGACAAGGCCAGCCTGAAGCTGGGCCTGGATAAGGCTGTGCTGCAGGACATCAACCGCAAGGGCAGCACCAACGGGGTAGGTTGGCTGTTGGATGGAGTGGGACCAAGTGGGAGGTGCTGTGGTAGAGCTCTCCTCTTTTCCCTGCAAGTCACTGCCAGGCTGGAGCAGAGACTTGGGCAGGCTTTTCAGGAGGGAAGGCCTGTTTCCACGCAGTGGCATTGGTGCTGTTTGGCCTGGGACGCACGTGGTGCTGTGTCTGGGTGACATAGACTGAAATTCTTGATAGTGCCTCAGGCAGCATTCTGAAGAGTCCTCTGCTATAGCAGCAGGAGGTCTGGGTTGGCTTGGGGCAGAGGGAGGGCTGTGTCCCAGGGCAGCTGGCCAGGTTGGTGATGCCGCAATGTTTTGAGCAGGTTCAGCAGCTCTCAAAGATGGAGGTGGAGGACCTGCTGCGGAAGGGTGCCTATGGCGCCCTCATGGATGAGGAGGATGAAGGATCGAAGTTCTGTGAGGAAGATATTGATCAGATCCTCCAGCGCAGGACACAGACCATCACGATCCAGACCGAGGGGAAGGGCTCCACCTTCGCCAAGGTGAGCTGTGCTCCACTGGGAGGGAAGCAGGATTCCCCCAAGGTGGTAGGGAACGTGGTGGGTTGACCTCTTCTCACCTGTGTGTTGAGATATATCTGCATGGAGGCCAAGCTCTCCTGCCTGTTCTGCTTCCCAAAGCTGGGTGCTGTGTGGAAGCTGTGCACTGTGGGGCCCTGACATCCCTACAGGAGAGAGCCCAAGGAGCTAGCTCCATGCCACACTTGTAACTGGTGTCCACAGGAGGCGTGTGTCAACATGGGTTGTAACACTCCATGGCAGCCAGGTTGTGTGCTGCAGATGTGTTGGGGATGTCTATATGGGGGGAGGCACATCTGGATGGTGAGTTGCACCCTGTTCATTCATCTTCTTCCACTCCCAGGCCAGCTTCGTAGCATCAGGAAACAGAACTGACATTTCCTTAGATGACCCCAACTTCTGGCAAAAGTGGGCCAAGATAGCAGAGCTCGATACAGATGCCAAGAATGAAAAGGTAGGGTCCAGCTCATGGCCTGTGTGCCCCACAGCTGATCTGAAACTGCATGGTGTGGTCCCCAGACAGGAGCTGTGTGCTTCCACTGGGCTCAGGGGAAGCTGCATAACCATTCTGGATCCCAAACCCAAGTCCACGTGAGCCCTGGCACTCGGGGCAGAAGGGAGTGTTTGGCCTGGCAGCACTGGAGAAGGCCTGATGTGCTGACATGAGTTTGTTACTCCAACCCTTTGAGCCCTGGAGGTTGCAGTGCTGGGCCCATTTCATTGCACTGCAGCCCTGTCTCCCACCACTGCAGGTCTCCATGGCTAAGGAGGTGGTGAAGCTTGCTGGGTGCCCCAGCAATCCCAGCTGAGGCATCAGCGCCCATAGAGATGGCATTAGCAGCAAGGGGGAGGCCCTGCAGCCCTGCAGAGCTCACCACTATAACAGGGAGAATGGGAGAGGGTGTGTGTGTTTCTCATGTGTTTGTAATACAGGCGGATTTAAATGACGTGGATCATTCTACAGGGCAGGGGGAAGGAGAGGAGGCAGGTACATGCTGTTTAATTTCATAGTGCTCCCTCCTGCACCTTCTTGGAAGCCACCTTTCTTCTTCCAGCCCACCTATTCCCCCAGCACAGAAATTACACAGCCTCCAGCACAACGTTCTGTGCAGGCAGTGCTGGGAGGGCGAGGACTATGATTCAGAGCTGAATCAGCTGCTGGTTGTCAGCAGTTTGAATCCAGAGGGCATGATTTTCACCCTGCCGTTGTTCAGGCTGAAGTTTGGGTTGGCCAGGAATTGTCTCAAAGCCTTACACAGGTAATTTGGAGCAGGTATCCTAGTGGGAAGGTGATGGCTAGCCATAGGGCTGGGAAACAGAGATGTAAGCAGAGCAGAGTGGTGGCGTGGAGAAGACATAATTGTGCCCTAATGGAAGGCAGGTATTTCTACCCATTCCTGAGTGCATTCTCCTCTGTGAACCTCACAGGAGAGCCTGGTCATTGACAGGCCCCGGGTACGAAAGCAAACCAAACACTACAACTCCTTTGAAGAGGATGAGCTGATGGAGTTCTCTGAGCTGGACAGTGACTCGGATGAGAGACCCACACGCTCGCGGCGCTTCAATGAGAAGACACGCCGGTACCTGCGGGCTGAGTGCTTCCGTGTGGAGAAGAACCTGCTCATATTCGGGTGAGTCTCACCCCCACATGGCAGCTCCAGCAGGGAGATGCTGGCGAGGTCTCTAGTTGCACAGGTGTGTTTACTCTCTCTGTATTCCTGCTGTTCCAGCTGGGGACGCTGGAAAGATATCCTGACCCATGGGCGGTTCAAGTGGCACCTGAATGAGAAGGACATGGAGATGATCTGCCGGGCCTTGCTGGTCTATTGCGTCAAACACTACAAGGGGGATGAAAAGATCAAAAGTTTTATCTGGGATCTCATCACTCCAACGAAGGACGGGCAGAACCAGGCTCTGCAGAATCACTCAGGTATTGCGCGTTCTCTCTGCTGTTGCACCTCTGCCCGTTGCTGCTGTGCCAGCCTGTAGGACCGAGGCTGAAGAATTCAGAGGTGATTGAAGCAGCCAGCAAACAGTTGTGCTTGAGCACCGCAACTCTCTCTGCACCTCACAGAGAAGGTGGCTGCCGTGGGCCTGACCTCCACACTGACCCTCAGAGCCAGCAGCAGGGGTTGACTGGGTGGGGAAGGCTGTTGCCTGCCTCCCAGTGCCATGGCTGGTGCAGAGAGGGTCTTTATGGTGGAAGCAAAGATGCCATCTCATGCTCAGATGGGCACTGCTGAGTTTTCTCTGCCTTCAGTGCAGCATCTGCTCTCTGTAGGCATCCCTTAGGGCTGGAGCAGCACAGTAGATAGAGCCCACCGTACAAACAGCATCATGCAGCCACAGTGGCTTTTCTTTAATGATATGAAGCTGGTGCTTGCTCCTTGGATCAGCTGGAGGGTTGTGACCTGGGCTGGGAGAGCTGTCTCGGGGAGACCATGGCCCTTCCTCAGGGTGATAGAGCTCCACAGCTCTGTGCTGCTCATTGTGTGCTTGTGATCTCTGTGCTGTGGCTCACCAAGAACCTGAGGTACCAGCTGTGTTTGCAGAGAGCTGACCAGGCTCCAGGCTTCCCTGATGTGCAGGAAGCAACAGCAACCTCCAGCCCATGCTCGTGCATCCTGAGGCTGTTCCTTCTCAATCTATGTCTGAGTGAATGTGAAGGGCAAGTGCAGCACATGGGCTTTGAGCTCTGCTCTGCTCTGATCCAGCTCCCTCCTGCCCTTCCATCCCAGAAGAGGCTGAGTTTGCCCAGAGGTCATCAGGCCAATTCAGTGCGGGAGACAGTAACCTGGGTGCTCATTGCAGAGCGCCAGCAGGCTGGAGCCCTTGTCCTGTTCCTCTTTGCACACGTAGGCAGGAGAGGACATATACAGGGCCCTGCCTCAGAAGCAGCTGCCCAGGGGTGCATCAACCAGGAGTTGTTTCCATGTTCTGCTGTGAACTTGCATCTTATTTCAAGGTTTAAAATATGTTTAGGTCTCAGCTCCAGCCACTGGATCTCCTTTTATCTTCGCCAGACAGATGGAACTGTGTTCCTTTTGCCCTCACTATCTTTGCTAAGTGTAAATGCCCCCTGCAGTGATCCTGCAGCCTTCC
Source organism: Psilopsiagon aurifrons (assembly GCA_025447955.1). Taxonomy (NCBI): domain Eukaryota; kingdom Metazoa; phylum Chordata; class Aves; order Psittaciformes; family Psittacidae; genus Psilopsiagon; species Psilopsiagon aurifrons. The sequence continues at coordinate 16,800 of JAOEHY010039058.1, read as the reverse complement.
TCCTGATGCACGAAATAGGAAACAACCCTTACAGTTCAGATCAGGACTGACTTCTGGTCTTTGATAGTTTGGAACCCTCTTGCCTGAACTCTTGTCCCAGATCACTGTGTTGTCCCATTGGGTGAACTTCAGAGCTGGCTGTAGTGTCTGGGTAAGGCTCTAAAAGCTGTGTCCAGGACCAAGGTCCCTTCCATGCTTTATGTGATCATGGAACACATTTGGGTTGGAAAGGACCTTAAAATCATCTAGTTCCAGCCCCCCTGCCATGGCAGTGGTGCCTGGCCCGTCCCATAGTCCTCACTGACTGGCACTTGCTGTTACAGGCTTGTCAGCACCAGTGCCCAGAGGCAGGAAGGGGAAGAAGACGAAGAACCAGATGCTTCTTCCTGAGATAAAGAATGCGGACTGGCTTGCCACTTGCAACCCCGAGGTTGTCCTGCACGATGACAGCTACAAGAAGCACCTCAAACAGCACTGCAACAAGTGAGTGCAGGAGCCAGTTTGTGGAAACCATGGGCTGAGGGCTTTTAGCATGGGGAGGGTGGGAAGGAGCTGTGGAGGACTCACAGCCCACTCAGGTTCATTGTGCTTCAGCTGCTGGACTGCTCTCTAATGCTCCTCCAAGCTAAAAGGAACTGTATCCTGAGCAGCACACTTCTGGCTGCAGTCCCAGCAGATCACAGGGCTGGGTACTGTGGTTGACACCACATGGCTGGTGCCCATCCTGCTGTGAGAAAGTGGGTCCTCCCATGCAGGGAAACGTGGTGTCAAGCAGGTCTCCCTGGCCTTGCTGACCTTCAGAACATCCCCTGCAAACACTCTGGTGAGGGCTGTTGGGCCAGGCCCTAGGACGGCATCTGAGTACCTACATGCTAACATGTGCTCCTCTCTGCTGCCCCGGCACAGGGTTCTGCTGCGGGTGCGAATGCTCTACTACCTGAAGGCTGAAGTGCTGGGGGAGGCTGCAGACAAAGCCTTCGAGGGGACCCCTGCCAGGTAGATACCTTACAGTGAACCCCTGTGATACTTCTTGGGTAGGGTTTGTCAGTGCTCGAGCACTGCTGCAGCCATTGTCCCAGTACATTTGTGCTCACTGCAGCTCTGAGTGAATCAGATCCTGTGGTCAAATCCCCAGGTCTTGTTCAGGCAAAGCTTCATCCTTAGAGGGCAGCTCTGCCTGAGCAGGGCCCTCAACAGGGCTGCCATGGCCAGGCCTTGGAGCAGAGCATGCCTCATCGCTGAGGCCTGCAGTCCCTTCCCAGCACTGAAGACAAGGGGCCAATAGGCCCCTGAATGCCACTGAACCTGCAGCCTGTCTGCTCCTGTCCTTCCTGCAAAGACTCAGCTCTCAGTGCTTTGAAGAGAAGTGTCATATGCTGGGCTTGATTTACCAGAGCAGGGGCTGCTGCCTTCCCCAGCACAGGTCCATTGTCACCAGTTGTGGAGGGGGCATTGCAGCCCACCCCACCAGACATGCTGTTCCTCTGCGGCTGGGGGTTTGAAATGGTTTCCCCCAAGAGATGCTGTTGACATCAGACAGGATCTCCAGTCCTTTGCTGTTGCTTGGGTGGGAGGGGAGAAGAGAAGGGCTGTGCAGCCTCTCCATCTCTGCAGAGAGAGGATGGGGATGGCAGTGGGGGGTGGTGGAGCCAAGGCTGCAGCTCTGTGACCCCAGGGAGATGAGATGTGCCCTCCAGGCCATGTGGGTCCCCAGGACAGCCTTGTATGCATTAGCTGTCCTGCAGCTAGTGAGTGATGGCTCCTTGTCTCCTGCTGCCCCTGCCCAGCAGTGCCCAGTGAGCTCTGGTGAGGCTGATAGAGGGGTGTTCATACCTTGTCTGCCACAGGGAGCTGGACGTGCTGCTGCCGGACATTGACTACGTGGAGATCCCAGTGGACTGGTGGAATGCTGAAGCCGATAAATCCCTGCTCATTGGTGTCTTCAAGCACGGTGCGTACCCAGCTTCTGTGGTGGGTGCCAGTGCATGAGAGGGACCCAAGTGGACCACCTGAAGGGGACATCACATCATTGTGAAGGGGCAGAGCCGTGGCCACACACCACAGCCACACAGGGCCGTGGGAGCTCTCCCAGGCACCAGTAGCTGCCTTGTTCGGGTGGTGGGGCAGGCACACTGCAGTGCCCAGCGTGGCCATGCCTGGTCATGACCCCTGGTTTTCCAGGAGCAGCACACAGTTGCCACATGAGGACAAGGAGGAAGGCACAGAGCCTCTCCTGGCATCCCCAGCCTTGTCATGAAGTCCCCCTCTGGCTTCGGGGAGCCACGGGGCTGCTCGCTCCTGGCTACAACCTGCCCTGGGTGCTGGGCCCAGCTCCAGGCACTGCACTGCCAGTGGGGGATGGAGAGGCTGACCTTTCTCTTTGCCTGCTGCCCAGGGGTTGTGGAGCAATTAGCAGCTTTGGGGAAAGTGTTCTGAATTTCTGAGGGTGAGAATTGCTTTCACAGCAGCACAAAGAGTGAGAGCCACCGGGGGAGCTTCGTCCCACAGAGCAGGAGGCTCTCCTGAGCTAGGTCAAACCTGGCTTTGTGCTGTCTTTCTCCCTTCTGATGGCCCGTGGTGGTTGGCAGGTTACGAGCGGTACAATGCCATGCGGGCAGACCCGGCGCTGTGCTTCCTGGAGAAGGTGGGAATGCCGGATGAGAAGCTGCTCTCTGCGGAGCAGGGTGTCAGCGACGGGGCCCAGGATGCTGCTGAAAGGTGGGCAGGGATGGAGCAGAGCTCTTGGGGGCTGCCTGGGTCGCTCCTGGGGCTGTGCTGGCAGTGGGGAGGGCTGTGGGGTGAGCTGTGTGCAGGGAGGAGAAAGGAAGCAGACTGCATCAGAGCACAGAAAGCAGGGGGGAGCTGGGTCCTCAGTATGAAACATGAACACCACTTCTGCTCCCTCCTGCCAATGACTGGCACAGCCAGAGGTGCTGTGCTGCTGCTGCCAGGGACTGATTCGCTCTCTTACCCAGGGGCTGCATGGAAAAGGAAGAGAGCAGTGGAGAAAAGCTGGAAGGGCTGCCAAAGCAGGAGGTGAGTGGGATTCACAGTGATCAGTGAACATCTGCTGCTGCCAGGCCTTCCCTCCTGCCCTGTGCTGTAGCCTTGGCTCCATCAGCTCTGCTGTGAGGCACTGGGGAGCCAGCACTGCCGATGACCCTGTGCTGTGCCGGCTTTACTGTGCCATACAGGGGCTCTGCCCTTCAGTCTATGTCATCTCAGCTTCTGCTGTTGCCTCTGTGTGTTTCCTGCAGACCTGGCAACATCCGCCTTGTGGGCAGCTGAGGGGGGCTGAGGGCTGGGAATGGCCAAGGGGGTTGGCTCTCAACTCTCAGCTTCAGGAGCCACATGGGGCCCTTGCATGGTGGTGTCCTAACAGGAATGGCCCTGGCGGAGAGGAAAGAGCAGTGAACAACGCAGCACAGGAGGGTGTAGGGTTCATTTGAGCAGCAGAGATTGTGCACTTCAACTGTCCTGGGCAGTGGCTCTACAGCCTATGTCGCTGTGGTGGACCACCCCTCCAAGCATAAAACGTATAGAGCTGCCCTTCTGAGCTGCCACCTCCCCTGTGTGTGCTGAGGGCAGCCTAACTGCAGCCCTAGGGCCTGGGACACGCAGCTCTGCCTGTCCTGTCACCCTGAATCTGGGTGGCTGCGGGTGTGGGGTGCTGTGTGCGGGGCTGGGAGCCCTCTCTCATGGTTTTCTTCTGCAGGACATCGTGGCTGCTGGGGTGGGTGAAGCCAGTGAGAAGCGGGACGAGCCAGCGGCAGGTGAGACCGTGTCTCCTGCAGCATCGTGCAGGGCTTCTCCGGGCTGGCATGGCACAGCGGGGCACTGAGACAGGCGCTGCTCTGTGTTAGTGATAATGGATGAGGTAGCTTAACCTGGGCAGGTGGAGTCACATGTGACCCATGCCTGTGGCAGGGCAGCCGGGCTCCTGAAAAGGTGTTCCCAGCCGAAGCCATCAGGGGTGACCCAAAGCTATTTGCCTGCCTTTGTCCATGCAGTTGCCTGCGTGAGATGAGCGTGCTGGTCTCTGCAGTGGGCAGTGCTGGAAGATGTCATGGGCTCCTGAGCAGGCATCTGCAGTCCTCTCCCATGCACAGCCTGGCCTGGAGTTGTCATTCCTGCCCTTATCTCTGCCTCTCTGAAGGAAGCTGGGATATGGTGGGGCTGTGAGACAGCAGCTTCCAGGGTACAGAGCCCCAAGGACGGTCGCCACAGTTTCCCAGTTATGATTGATTTTTGGCATCCCCTGTGGGAGGGCAGAGGCAGGAGGGAGCTCTCAGAGCCGGGCTGGAGGGGTGCGGGAACTCGTGGCTTTGAGTGTGCATTAAATACTAATGTCCTTGCTGATGTTTGAAGCCCAGGATGGCTCCGACTCAGACAGATCCTGCTGGCCTGTCTCATCTGCTCTCACAGCCAGACTGCGGAGGCTTGTCACTGTCTACCAGCGCTGCAACCGCAAAGAGCTGCCTCCGCGTGCCGAGATGCTCATGCCTGGTAACCATGGATACTGGCTGCAGGATGAGATGTTCCGGAGAGCCTCTGAGATGGACTCTGTGAACAAAGAAATGCAGAAAAGGTAACGCAGCAGTGTCCCTTCCAAAGCTGATTGAAGCCAGTCGAAATCCTTGACCCCAGGTAGCTGTCACCACAGCTGGCATGCGGGTCCTTGCTGGGCAGGGGACTCCGCTCCCATGCACAAGGGAGCCTAGTGGCTCCAGCAGCCAGCTCAGCTGGGGATCAGCCTTCATGGTACTGGTGACATGGTGAAAAGAACCAAGGAGACTGCTCCCCAGGATCAGATCCAGCATTTGCTGGGCCAAGGATCACCTCCAGCCCCAGCAGAGCAGTGCTGCTGAGCAGGGTTGTGCACTTGGGATGCACCATGGCTCAGGGGTGACACACAAGTACTGTCACAGCCTGTCTGTGCAGCCTTTCTGACCCTTGTGTCTCGCACCACTGCATTAGTCACTTGCTCATGGCCTTGGGAGCCCCATGGCATATCCTGGTTATGCTGTGCTCTCATTCTGTTTGCATCCCAGTAAATGAAAGATCCTGGGACCCTCCTGGCATTCACCTTTCCATGCTGTAACCTGTTCCTGTGCTTGCCCTGCAGTTTGCACCCTGGTCTGTTCTCTGTGGCCTGTTTCTCTGTGCCCTCTTTGCCCCAGGGCTGCATTTGCCCAGGATGCTGTTCACCATCTCTATCCTAGATTATTCCTTGGAGTGACTGGCATGAGATGAAAGCTCACAGGGTCCAAACCAGAGTGAAAGTTGTGCTCTAACAGCGCTGTAACTGAGCCCCCCTGAGAGCACCATGGCTGCTTTCCTTCAGTGGGGAGGGGTTGGCACCCACCCCAGGCACCCAGGAGTCCACAGGGGTCAGCAGCGTGTGTGGATACTGTGACCCTTACTGCAATGAAGCCCAGTCCCAGTTTCCCTCGGGATGAGAGCTATGTCTGCAGGACCTTCCTTTCTAATTCCTAGTATGCTTCTCCTGGTGGCTGCTCCGAAACTGGTGGGCAGTAATTGGATATTCCTCTCTGAGCCTCTGTGCTTGGTGCCTTGCCCATACTTGGGACCAGAACATATCTCGGTGTTCATGTCTCCTCCATGCCCTACAGGTGGACCAGGAGGGAGCAGGCAGATTTCTACCGCACCGTCTCCTCCTTTGGGGTTATCTATGACCAGGAGAAAAAGATCTTTGACTGGACTCAGTTCCGAGCCATCTCTCGACTGGAGAAGAAGACAGATGAAAGCCTGGAGAAGTACTTCTACAGCTTCGTGGCCATGTGCAAGAATGTCTGTGGTCTCCCACTGTGGAAAGAGGATGGTGAGTGGAAATTGCATGTCCTGTGGAGGGGTAACAGTAGGTCCACGTAGCCATAGGTCAGAAATGGTCCCACTGCTGTTGTGGAGCAGGAGAGCAAGGGAGGAGTTTCAGGGGCAGTTGGAGGCAGTTGAGTGCTGCTCTTGGTCCAGCTGCTAAAGTCGAGGCAGTTTACACCCATATGTCCATTTGGTGGCAAATGAACGGAAGGTGCTGAGACTGGGAAAAGAATCCTCAACTACAAACACTCAGTAGTAACCTCTCATCGACGTGGGTAGCATGGCCTTGGTTTTTTCTATCCCTGTGTAGGTCCCCCAGACCCCGACATCTACGTGGAGCCCATCACAGAGGAGCGTGCTGCCAGGACCCTGTATCGCATCGAGCTGCTGCGGAAGGTGCGCGAGCAAGTGCTCAAGTGCCCGCAGCTCCACGAGCGGCTCAAGCTGTGCAGGCCCAGCCTCTACCTGCCTGTGTGGTGGGAGTGTGGCAAACACGACCGGGACCTGCTCATCGGCACCGCCAAGCACGGCCTGAATCGCACCGACTACTACATCATGAATGACCCCCAGCTGTCTTTTTTAGATGCGTACAGGAACTATGCCCAGAACAAAAGAACAGGGCTGCCAGCCCCAGAAAGCCTGTGCTGCCTTTACCAGACTAACTCCAAACTCTACAGTTCCCCTCTGTACAGCCAGGCGGACCGGACTTGTGAATCCCTGGAGAATGAAGCCGAGGGTCAGATCAAGCTGGAAGCTGTAGACAACACTATGTCCCAGGCTGGGGGCAGTCCACCGGATGCAAACTGTGAAACCTTCATGTCTAAAGTCCAGGACATCATGTCCAGTAACTATGACGAGAGCTCTTTGCCGGACTCATTGGTGTGCATGATGTATGACGAGAAGGCCTGCAACAGTGAGCAAAGCTCCCTTGCTCGAGACAGCCCAAGTTGCACAGATGTTGGAAGCAGCGTTGCTAAACTCTCTGAGGGCAAGCTGGAGGGGGACGAGGATCCATCCAGCTGCGATGCAGATGCCATGAGAGAGACTCCCTTCCTAGAGGGTTTGCAAATGGGCTGTGACCAAATGGACAGTCAGAATGAGGAAGCTGAGCCTTCACCTTCTACCCCTGAAAGTGACCCTTCGCAGAGCATCCCATCAGGGCTCTGTGAAGCCCTGCAGCAGAAGGGAGACCTCACCAGACCTGCATCAGTGCTGCCTGAGCACGCTGCCATGGAAGGGGTCATAAGCATGGGGCTCTACAGTCCCACTCTTCATAACTATGAAATCAAGGTTCCTCCTGAGCAGAGGTTCATCAATCTTCTGCAGGAGAAAGGAATGGAGGCAAAGTCAGGGCCAAGTCAGAGCCACAGTGAGGAAGATGAGGAGGAAGAGGAGGATGATGACAACTTTGAGGCAGCAGCAGATGCCATAGAAATCTTGAGTGCTCCCAGGCCCAGGGCTGGCTGTGACCCTGAGGCCAATGAACTGGGGGGTGAGGAGCAGAGCTCTGGCCTCCACACACCCGAGGACACTTGTCCAGAAGATGTGAATGGCGAGAGAGAGTCCCTGGGGCTGGGGACCCCCGAAGCGCTGGGGGAGCCCGGGACAGAGGGCCGGGAGGACCATGGCTTGGATGAAGAGCGCTCCCTTCAGCACTCACTGGGACAGGCTCATGGCCAGGCTTTCAGCCTGCCTGCACCAATGCTCGGGCACCCAGGGCCAGAGCCCCCCCGTGCTGGGGTGGTGGCCTGGGGCCGAGGGGCTGAGAGGCAGGCAGGGTGCAGAGATGCCCTGCACCCCGAACCCCAGGGGGTGAAGCAAGAAGAGCATGAGAACAGAGATGATGGGGAGAAAGCCAGCAGCAGCCACAGTCAAGGTATGGTCCTAAGAGCTACTTCTGTTCATCAGTCACCTGTGGGGTGGGAGGGACCTGCTGACCTCCCAGGAGAGCCACAGCCTTGGGGGTGCTGAGCCCCCAGGGCCTCACTCTGGTTGGTGTGATTGGGGAACAAAGGGTTGGTGGCTGTGTTTGCCACAACCACCCACCATTAGCCCCAGCAGCTCCTCTGCCATGGGCATCCCATGGAATGCAGGACACCCTTCCCTTCCCGGCACAGGACAGTGCCTAAAAGCACTTGCTTTCAGAGAAGAAAGCTGCTAGCTCCTTGCCTGCCCAGGGTATGGGGATGATCAGGGTTGGGGGACACTGCAATGTGAGCCCCCCAGACTCAGCCCAGGGGAATGCTTGCCCTTCCTGAGCAGTGTGGGCTGCCAGCCATGACCCGGGGCTGCTGCCCTTCTTGGTGGCTGGCAGGGAAAAAGGCCTCTTATGGAGCCAGCTGGGTGCTGGGGTGGGAAGATGTGAGGAGTTGCTCTTGCCTCAAGAGGGCAAGAGAGGCAACGTTGTGATGGGCTCTGTTCTCTGTTGCTTCCTCAGATGGTTCAGAGAAGTACATGGAGGAAGAGAGCAAGAGTTCTGCTTCTGTCCTGCCCGGGGAGATCGATGACCTTCAGGATGCCCGGGCACCAACCATAGCCCAGCTGCTACAGGAGAAGACACTTTACTCCTTCTCTGAGTGGCCTAAAGTGAGTTTAAAATCAACACTGTGTGTATTGCAAGTGTTACTGTGTGGTCCTGGCCAGCAGTACCTCACACACCTCCAGCTCTGCCTCCTGGTCCTCCACATGTGTCTCCCCATGGATGCTCTAACAGGGGTGCTCTTCCCAAGAACCCATTTGGGACATGCCTTCCCCAGGCCAGGCTGCGATCACGTCGACTGAGTTTGCCTTTAATCCTGAGTCCCTCACTCAGATCCCAGCCTGCCACCATCCAATTCTGTTTGCAGGACCGTGTGATCATCAACCGCATTGACAACATCTGCCATGCCATCCTGAAGGGCAAGTGGCCTTCCTCCAGCCAGCAGTTTGAGACACCGACCCTGCTGACGGCTCCAGCAGTAGCCAGCAATGCCGGCAGCAGGAACAGCTTTGCTGAGTCAGAAGCCTCCGACCCCAGCTTCAATAATGGGGTGTTAATCTCGCAGGTACAAAAGGTATGGGGGGATCCTTGGGCAGGGACAGGCTTGGGACTCTGAGGTGAAGCATTGCCTAGAAATGCTAAAGAGCTTTCCAAGAGGGATCTGGGTTCTCACTGCCTTTTGGTGCCACTTGCGCTGTATAACATGTGGCTTGAGCCACTTGGTCCTCTTCACTGAGAGCTGTGAACCCTGCTTCCCTCCTGGGAAGGCGGCTGTTTTGCAGCTATAGAAGGGCTTCCAGAGGCAGTGCCAGAGCCCACAGCATGATCAAGGGAATAAGGAGACACTGTCCTGGTGTCCCAAAACAGTGGGTGCGCAAGAAGGCACTGCCACATTTATCACCAGCTCTTGGTGTTGGACACAGTGAAAAGAGAAGCTGCTGGCCTGGATGCCCAGCAGCTGGTGAGCACCCAGGGTTCCAACACCTTGGGGGATCAAAGTGTATGTGAGGGTGCTCCTGCAGCCTCCCCACACAGGGAAGGAGAGGTTGATGTGCCCAGGGAGAGGGCACAGGCAGAAGTGCCTGACTTAGCTCAGTGTTGATTGAAGAGCTGTAGTTCCTGGGCAGTGTGCGGACAGATGTAACCGTCTCTGTGGCTTTGATACACACAGGAAGGTTTCCTGACCCCTGCCTTTGCGAAGGACGAGCGGAAGCACAGGAGGCCCTATGAATTTGAGATGGAGAGAGATGCCAAACAGAGGAGCTTGGAGCAGCTGGCAGCAACCCATGTTCATCCACCCATTGTGCTGAACGGCTGGCGCGACACAGCAGTGGACTTGTCCAGAGCCTCTGATGGGTCCCTGGGGAACTCCTCTCCTTTCCCCCTGAACACAAACATGCCCAAGCTGGGGACTGTGAACACTCTTCAGGGCTCCCTGGGCATGGACTTGTCTGGCATCCTCCAGGCAGGGTTAATCCATCCTGTCACAGGACAAATAGTGAATGGCAGCCTCCGGAGAGACGATGCTGCCATGAGGAGGAGACGGGGCAGGAGAAAAAATGTAGAAGGGATGGACCTCATCTTCTTGAAGGAGAGGCCTCTTCCAACCAGGCTGCAGGTGGGTTGATGCTCCCCCTCTCACGTGGATTCAGCACGATTTGTCTCATAGTCCAGCTCTCCTCTACAAGCTCTGCTGCCCAAGACAGTGCAGGACTTCCTCCAAGACAGCTTGGCTTGTGCTGGAGCAGGCAGGAGCAGATATCAGCTCAGGGAGGAAGGGAAGTTTTCCTTCTGCCTTGCAGCACTCTGGAGTGTTTGAGTCCCACTGTTACCAAAAGCAGCTGCCCCACTTCAGGGGGTGTCTAGGGTTAGAGAATATGAGGAAAGGTCCTTGACTACATTGGGCCTATGGCCAAGAGCTTGCTCCTTCTACCCTGGGATCTGCTCAAAGAATGGGGCTCTGGGTGCAAGACCAGTCCCTGTAGACCAATTTTGGAAGTGATCTGGTTGGTCTTCCTGGTGATTAAGGTGTTTCAAGGTGAGTTGGGAAGCATCTCCCAGTTCTCCTTGCCCTCCATGCCACCGGTGCTGGGGACAGAGCGCAGGTGTAATGTGGTGATGGTGATTTAAGGAACAGGCACTGGGGAATACGTGGATTAATCTGCGTGATAGGAGATCTCTGCTTATTGGGTGTGCATGCGTCACCACATGCTGCTGATGGGCTCTCTGCTCTTCCCTCTGCACCAGGATGTTCAGGAAGACCAGCCACAGCCCCCTCAGAACAGTCCCCTCCCCGATGGGCCGGTTGCTGCTACCTCAACTCCACAGCCAGGCCCAGCTGCAGGCAGCCAAGCAGAGAAGGCTGTCCCGAATAAGAGTCTCCTCGACTGGCTCCGTCAGCAGTCCGACTACACACTCGAAGTTCCCAGCTTTGGCACAGTAAGGGTGGCCCTTGGTGACACATGTGTGTGTGTGTGTCTGTCCTGTGTGCTGCCCTGTGCGTTAGCTCTTGTGTGGTTGTCCTAAGTTCAGGGCTTTTTCCCTCTACCATGGCTCGTGGTGTTCATCAGGGCTGTCTGCAGGACTGTACTGCAGTGAAAGGCACTTGCTGAGCTGCATTCTCCTGCCCCAGGGTCCGTTTTCCACCTCCATTGCATCCATCTGCCCCATACACTATTAGTCCAGTGTCTTCCAGAAGTGCCAAGGTGGGGAGAAAAATGGCAAGAGGGATTTGGGATGCTCAAGGTCTGTCTGTGTTGCTCCCTCTGCCCTGGGGTCATTTTAGGCAGTGCTGGTGTATTAAATAAGGTTCCCAGAGAGAAGGAAACTTCTTCATATTAAAAACTGGACTGAGTGTCTGTGTTGCTGACTGCAAAGGTTGCATGGCTGTGAGTGCTGTAAGAAAGGGGGGTGCAAAGTCTGTCTGGTTCTTCTTACTGTTTCATAAGCATCTGCCTCTCGGTTTCATAGGTTGGTTTGCTCCAGGTTTCAGCTTATTTAGCCTATTAGGCCCTGTGGTAGGCAGCATGCAGTCTGTAAAACAGAGTAGGAAGAACTGTAGCAATACATAAAAGACTGCATCTTGGTCCTGCAGGATTGTATGGCAGAGGCAGGGATTCCCTGAAGCTTGGAGTACATGCAAGCCTGTAGTGGTTCGGAACTCATTAGAGATAAGAGATGAGGAGCCCAGTGGTTGCTCGGGCAGGATGGCCCTTGCTTTTCAAAGTCTGGAGACACATGCAGCTCTGTGCCCCAGGCCAGACTCCCAGGAGCACTGCAAGGAGGAGTCAGATGGTGGTGGTACATTTCCATCATCCTTGCCTTCCATGGGGGTTAGTGGAGCTCACCCAGTCTGGCTGTGCTACTGGTGAACCTCTTGTCCCCAGCAAGCCCTCAGTGTCCTCTCTGCAGGTGGGATTGATTGGAAGCTGCTTTGGGGTACTGCAGCAGCTCAATCTGTTGAAGGACAGACCATGCTCAGGGGCTTTTCTTTGACTGTCAGGAATGAGAGCCTGCAGTAGTTCATTATAATGCCTCATTCCTGCAGGCACGTTGATGCCGGCACTCAGTGGAGGCAGTGGGTGTGCAACAATTCAGCTGTAATTCTGTGTGTTGTGGTCCTGAAGGGCTCTGATCCCAAAGAAACATGGTGCATCCTCTCTGCTGTGGGAACAGCTGAAATAGGGGTAAAACAAAGAACAGATGAGCAGGTATCAGACTGACACGAGATGGCACACACAGTCCTATTCTCTCTTTCTTTCCTAGCTGTAGTTAGCGCTCTTTACAGATGCATATATATCAAGTGGCAGTTGTAGGACTGGACGGGAATTAGAAAGGGCTGGAGCAGTCCAAGTGGGGTACACAAAAGCCCATTTATATGTACAGAAATCAATAGTGCTCATTAGGGAGCTGGTCCTGTGGCAGAGACCAGCCTGTGCTGCTCACATTGCTCCCGCCCAAGGCTGCAGGGACCCTCTGTCCCTCGGGAGCTCATCCATGCTGCAGTCCTGCAGGGGTTATGGCCGTCCAGGCTCATTAAGCCATCCAGTCTCATTAACGCTGTCTTGTTTGCACTCCAGAGTTTTTCAGACAAGCCCAAGCAGAGGAGGCAACGCTGCAAGGACCCCAGCAAATTGGACATTAGCTCACTCTCGGGAGAGGAGCGGGTGCCTGTGGTACATAAGGGTACCGGACGGCGGGTAAGCAAAGGCCTGTTCTGTGCTCTGCCCTTGGTAACTTGAATGCTTAGCACACCCTGAGCTCACCTGGGGGAGATGTAATCCAGAGGAGCCTATGGAAAGGACAAATACGTCACTGATCTACACTGTCCTGTGATGTGTGTGCCCAAGGGGACACAAACCTGAAAAATAATTGACTTTCTGTCTTGAGTGTTCACCCTTGCCAGGGTACACAGACCCCGCAATGGCAAAGGGATTCAGCCTTTGTCTTTAAAGCCACCATCAGCACAGCCCTGCCTGGTGCTTTGTGTTCCAGATTTGACTGTTCCCCTTGGATTCTCTGAAGTATGCCACAAATTGTGATATTGCCATGCAGATATCTTTGGTTTGTTCCTCCTTATGAGGTGCAGGCAGAGCACACCAATACCCACCCAGGGGCTGCACATGCAGGAAGTGGAGGGTTTAAAGGGCTTTTTCTTCCTTACTGAGCAAAGAGCATGGATTTACTTGTCTGCCGTTTACTCCCCAGTGCACTGATGCTCACCTCTCTGAATGAGAAGGGATGTTCAGGGATACTTTCCACCAAATTTAGTTCTTAAACACACCCAGGACTGCAGTAGGTCAGAAGGTGATGTGATGCTAATCACATCTGAACCCAAAACCAAACAGTGAGGCAGAAAGAGGCTGCTTCAGCCATATCTGTGCTCCCCTCTGTTACACCCATAATGGCCATTGGAGACCTGGGTGAATGGGTGGGTTTGTCTGGCTCCGAGCGTGTCTTTTAGAGAAGCTCTACCCCCATCATGTTCATGGGGAGGGCGATGGGATGGGTCACAGAGGCTGAATTTGCCCTTTCTCCCTTGAACAGTGTGTCTGGAGGCAGCAGGCGCATACTGAGTCCTGCAAAGATGTGTAGCAAGGGAAGAGCCTCTCCCCCAGCCAAATTGCAGCCCAAAGCAAGGAGCTAGGGGAAGTGTATTCATATTTCTTGTATTATTTTACATAACTCTTTCTGCAATAGAGGTCATCCTTGTGCTGTGTTTTATAGTTAGGGGGAGCCACGGCACCAGCATTGAAGGAATTGCCAAGGTGGCTTGATGCAAACTTGGAGTATGCTGTTGCAGCTGACTGGGCTGACATTGTTAAGCTTTCAGTAAGTTAGAGCTTTTGGAGAAATCTGTATCATGTCATCTTTTCTTTCCCCTCCCCATCCCCACAACCTTTCTCCAGTGAGGAGCTGGGAGCTGGGAGGGGAGAGCTGCAGGGCCGGCAGCACCGGGAGCACTCGCATGGCAGAGAGGGAGGTTGGGCACTTGCTGCAGCTCAACAGCGTGCCCAAGGGATGGAGGAGAGCAGTGCCCTGGGCATGGGCTCAGCACCACAGGGTGACTGTCCAGAAAGGCTCGGGATGCTTAGCAATAGCAGGGGCAACAGAAACGCCCCAAGAGCAGTAATGCACCTTGGGTGCTGGATGTCAGGAAGTGGACAAAACACATTCTCATGGGTCAAATTTTCAAAACTACCCTCAGCAAAGGCTTTTCACCAGCTCCTGCAAACTGCTGTGCAGCCCTGGGCCTGGTCACCCAGCCGGAAGGCTCAGGCATTGGCAGGGAGAGGGGCAGGATGGACATGAGCCTCGCCGCGTTCATTCACGCTGTTTGTCACACCAGTCCCTGCCCCAGTGTGTGGCAGAGGAGGAAGAGGAGAGCTGTCCCCTTCAGCACATGGCTGCTGCTGGACCTCCCCTTCCCCAGCCTGTGCGCTGGTCTTACCCAGACTTTTCCCTGTGGTCCCTCTCACCTGTTCCCTGGTTTTGTGGCTGCCGCGGTTTGTGTGATGCCCTTGCAGGGGGATGGAAGGGGAATCAATTGGCTTAAGAGGTTTGCAGTGCTCTCAAATTCGCTTTTAATTAGCGCTGGAGATTCAGCATGGTCTGCCCCACTCCCCAGGGGACAGCTCCGCATCCAGGCAGCCAGACTTGTGTGAGCTGGCAGCTCTTCCTCACCTTCATTCCCTGGGAACGGTCTGTTTGCCGATAGGAATAGCTGTGTGCCTGGCCACTGCCCCGGGCACCCGCTGCATGCCCCTGAGCATTCGCACCCCTGAGCCCCATCAGCACTTTGCTTCTGGCGAGTGCAGTGTGCATCCATCCCGGCACATGCATGCAGAGGGACATCCGGCTGCTCTGGGTGCTTGGGCAGGCGGGAGCATGGGGTTGGCTGCCCCATGGAGCCCAGGCACAGTGGTGGCCCCATGCTGGTTCTCCCGTGTGCCAGTGGGAGCAGAGCGGAAGATTCTCCCTCTATGGGCAGTAGGTGTGCAGCCTGCAGGGTCATCCGATTCAAGACTCTGCACTGCAGGTGTCAATGGGAACTGCTTCCCCTACCTAAATCCATTACTGGAAATGGCTCAAAGAGCGGCAGTGTTGAAACTCAAGGGAGCCACAGAGGGAAATGCCTAAATGTGTGTGATAAGAATGCTGAAAGTGAAGTTTGAAGCTGCTTTGTGTTACTGGACAGTCTCACCCGGTTGTGGCCGCTGGGTTTTGTTTCTGTATCTGACTGCTCAGAATAACCTTCCTGGTGTCTCAGGCAAGCTCTGGCTGGGGCCTCCTCAGACAGCATGACCCCTCTCTGTGAGTCATCCCATGCAGCTTTGCTGTCCCGCAGAGCACTGAAAATTTGGCCCTTCACATCTAAAAGACACAATTGTTGATCTGTTGCTGGAGCCCTGATTGAGGCTGCGAAGGGAGCTAAGCTGCCCTGGCACTCCTCGTGCTGTGAGCAGCTGATGCTGACGGCTCAGGTGAAAATACAGTGTATAAATAAATGCGCTTCCTCCTTTCCTCCCTGTGCACTTCAACGCTGCAGTATCACACCAGGGCAGAGTGAGGCTGTTTTGCAGCCTTTGGCAGCATCCCTTGGGGAAATGTTGTGCGTGCCTCTCAAATTCCATGTCATATAGGCAAATACGTCTGTGCTGACACCATCTGGGGTGCAGATGCAAGCACAGAGAAGCCAGGTTTCCTCTGATGCCGTAATAACCATCAGGTGTTTTCTGTTGTGTGTGTTTCGTTCTCAGGGCTACTTGCCGGAAAGCAAGTTCAATCGCATCCTGACCGAGCCCGTGCTCCGGGACACGGGGCCCCGCCGCAGGGGGAGAAGGCCCCGAAGCGACCTCATTAAAGGCCCTGGCGTTGTAGCAGATTCTTCCTCTGGAATGGGACCATTGTTCATGAATGGACTGATTGCTGGGATGGATCTGGTAGGACTTCAGAACATGAGAAACATGCAAGGGATCCCCCTGACTGGGCTGGTTGGGTTTCCTGCTGGATTTGCAGCAGTGCCAGCCGGCGAGGACGTGAAAAGCACCCTGAGTATGTTGCCCATGATGCTGCCGGGCATGGCTACCGTGCCCCAGATGTTTGGCGTTGGAGGACTCCTCAACCCCCCCATGACAACTACTTGTACTGCGACTGCTCCGACTTCGTTAACAAGCACAACGAAAAGTGGTACAGCCGACGCAGAGAAAGCTTCTGAGGATAAACCGAGTAGCCAGGATGTGAAAAAAGAAACTCTCTCGGAAGAGAAGCCTGGTCCTAGTTCATTTTCTAATCAGACAGAATCTGCAATAACTACCAGTAGTCCTGTAGCTTTTAACCCGTTCCTTATCCCAGGGATGTCTCCTGGACTGATCTATCCCTCGATGTTTCTTTCCCCTGGCATCGGCATGGCGCTGCCCGGCATACAGCAGACCAGGCACTCAGAGGCAGCCAACCTGGAAAGCCAGAAGCGGAAGAGAAAGAAAGCAAAAGGGGAGTCGGCAAACGCAGAGCCAGAGACTGTCCCACTGCCGGAGAAGGAAGCTGCAAACAGTCAAAACTGTACGGAGCAGACACCGCCATCCTCGGCAGAGAAGGAGCAGGAGGGACCAGCGGAGCTGGAGCGCGAAGCGGCTCGCGATCCCAATTAGAACTTTTTGTTTCTCAATGAAAAAAAAAACACAAAAAGATTGTGGCTTGTGAGTTTCTTATCCCATAAACTCTTTGTTACTTACCCTCCCGCCCCGCCTTCATAAACCTGTGTTTCCATGAGTAATATTATCTACCTAATTCCCTGTCAGAAAAAAAGAAACCTCTGGTGACATACTACATGTTAATAGTTGCAGGGTCTTGCCACTTTATTAGATAAACAGTGTTGTCTAGCTAGTATGGGAGGCACCGAATTCTCATTCTGTTTTTCCAGTCATTCATCCCAGCCGACGATAGCAAATCCAGTACTCGGTCACACACAGCCCCCCCCCCCA
>JAOEHY010039057.1:14021-29717 GCA_025447955.1 Psilopsiagon aurifrons | reverse complement strand
ATCACCTCCCTCGACCTGCTGGTCACACTCCTTTTGATGCAGCCCAGGATACAGTTGGCTTTCTGGGCTGCAAGCATGCACTGCTGTCTCATGTTCATTTTCTCATTGACCAGCACCCCCAAGAACACCTCCAAGTCTTTCTCCACAGGGCTGCTACAAATCTGTTCTCCATGCACAGAATGAGGTTTCTCCTCTCTAGTATAGTTCTTTTTATATGTTCCTGTGACTGTGTAAAGCTGTTTTTGTATTCCCCTTGTTGCACAGCCAAGACTTTTTTTTCTCCTCTTTAAGTAATTTAACTACATTTGTGAAACCCAAGCACAGTGGTCACAACTGAGTACTTCTCTGCTCCTGGTAACTTATTTAGTCTTCTGTGCACCTATGAAAGGTAAGTGGCCCATTTAAATTTCACTATGTTGTTAATACCTAGAAAAAGTAATTATTCTGTGTTCCTTGAAGGACCATATAGTAATGAGAATTAACTCATTATATTTTCCTGTTTCTCTCCCCTTCCCTCATCCTTAGTACTTCAATAACATCTGCCAAAGTCCAAGTGAATGGAGTCAACCTGCATTATCAGCAGACAGGAGAAGGAAGCCATGCAGTTCTTCTGCTTCCCGGAATGCTAGGTCTGGAGATTTTGTCTTATCTTTGTAGAGCAAGCACCTCCTTCGCCATCCGGTCTCAAATTAGAATGCACAGAGCTATCTTGTAAAATATTCAAAACCTGATTATGGAGCATTGTCATTAAAAAAAAAAATCAACACATGCAATAGAAAGGAAAAGGTGGAGTTACTGCAGTCAGTTTACAATTTTTTAAAGACTTCATTTATCTCACCAGACACCTTTTATACAATGTCTTGACTTGTGCAGCAGTCACTTGTACTTTTGGATTTAACTGTGCAAAGGGGGTGTCCAGCGCAGGTGGCAAGTGGCTAAAATACGCAGGGTGCAAAATAACAGAGGGGGATGGAAATCGGGTCAGCAATATTTGTTACACAGACTGAATTATGCATTCCTTTCAGAAACTAGGTGCATTCCAATTCAGTTAATAGAAATGATGCAGCACTTGCAGTTTACTACCATAGTGAAAGATGCACAGTTGAGACTGACTTTGTTTTGCTTAAAAATGTATTTTCATCTTTTAGTTATTCAGGGCAACATCAGTAAGATTCTCAATGGCTTTTTGAGATGAACAGCAGGTTCTGCTAACTACGTGGTATCTGTTCGTCAAGGCCACTGCTTTTGATAACAGCCTTTTAAAATAAACAGAGGCACTTTTTTTTTTCCTGGGTTCCTGCAGTTCTAACGAACCAATGAGACGCGCTAACTGTTCATGGCAGGCTGTCAGTAGAACTATGGCTGTGCTCAGACTTGGGTTTATGCTTGACTGAATTGCTGGATCAAGATGGTAGGATGTCAAGAACTGAAGAGCAAGAAACATTTGTTGTTCTTGGCAGCAACATTTTCGAGTCGTCATGAAGTGGTTCTTTCTTGCAAAGATTTCTCAAGCACAGGGTGGAAGGAAGTTAATGGGGTGCATTAATAGTAATATATTTTAACCTCTTCATTTTAAATAGCTTTTTAAACTGGTAATTCTGTTGCAGATGCTAACTCTTTAAATACTTATAGTGTATTGCTTCAATTACGAGTAATGTTATTAGGTGTACATTGCTATTATGCAGTTAACACTATTACAAAGAGTACTAGTTAGACTTAGTATCTTTACCATTATTCAGTTTATGGTGCAATGGTCTTGCAGATTGAGGGTGAGCTTTGCATTGTGATTGTCACATACTTCCCTCTTTGTACTGAGTTTTCAATATTATTTTCTACTATTTACAGTGTTAACAGACTAATAAGCGTGTTGGCAACAAAATAAGTGCTTTTAGGTCAACAGAACTAATTAGTCTCTAGGCTATTTGTAAGCTACATTAAAACAAGTGATGTTTCTCTTTCTAGATAGAAAAAACCTAAGAAAAAATAGCATTCTGATCTCCTCTCAGCCTTGTGTTTTAAGTTACAAAATACAGCATAACAAGCATGTGCATGCTAGTGCAGAGGTTCATACAAAGCCTATGTAAAAATATGTGATTAATATTAGTAAGATTGCATTGATATTTTTCAAACAACCTGACATTTTGCTATTAAGCATTTGCTGTTAATTGGTGTTGCAAGAGATCCTGCCAGGCTTATAGTCAACTCACACAGCATTCTATACACAGCCTCTTTCATCATTTAGAGCAATTGATGGTGAGGAGGAGGTACCTGAAGGCATTTCTCCAAGTAAATAAACCCTAAATGCCCTTAAAAGGCCTTTTTAATGTAATAATGGATAACCAGTGTGATACTTTATTTACATCATTTGAATGTACTAGATCTGAATAGGTTCTAATGAAGTGGCATGTGATACTGTTACCGCATGTCCATAATGCAAGTAAGAAATTGCAGTCTTAACCTTCTTCATGCTAAGCTATCATTCAAAGATAACTTGGTGCAATAGACTAGAGTATGTTATTTTTTCAGTCCTTTCAAGATCAGAGCCATCAATAAAAGGAACTGTTCTGCATCAGAAAATTGGCTGTATTTGGCTTAATTTGGTAACATAAGTATTAGAAAATCAAAAGTTAGTTTTATGCTTTTGTGTCACCACTGTCTCCTCAAGCAACAAATCATTTAAAGCTCAGCTTTAAGCACCAGTGTTCTCGTAGGAGTGTCTATTGAATAAAAACAACCACCTCACACAGTACTTTTTCACTTACAAATTTGTTGCTAGTCAGTGTATTCTTCCCCTTCAGTTTCACCTGTGCTGTACAGATAAACAGCAATGACCATGGTGCTACTGCTTTTTAAAGATAAATCCCTATCCAGGTAACTCAGTTTAAGATTCTGTATTAAAGCATCTTTGTAGAGCCTAGTTTTTTGTAAGCTTACATACATACCTGAAATTATTTGCTCTATGCATACCACAGATAGTTCCAAAGATTTTCATTATGGTACTTCTTGTCTAAGATTTGCAGTGGTTACAATTAGAGATACAGCTGATAGATAATCTTTCTTAGAATTATGATACAAGTTTCTGCAGGTTTTAATTTATAGTATGTCTACCATGTATTATAGTGGTTACTCTAATGGAAAAATTACGATGTTTCAGGGAGTGGTCAAACCGATTTTGGACCACAACTTAAGTCCATGAATAAGCAACTTTTCACAATTGTTGCTTGGGATCCTCGAGGATATGGAAAGTCCATTCCGCCATATCGAGACTTTCCTCCAGATTTCTTTGAGAGGGATGCAAAAGATGCTGTGGATCTTATGCAGGTAAATATATTCTCAGATTTTATTATTTTATATATATATATTTGGGTTTTAAAGCTATTTTCTTTAAATTTAGAGGAGAAGAGTACTGTTAAGATGGTGGCTTCTAGCAAAGTTATACAAAAGAGCACACAAATGAAGGCTTAAAACTGAGCATATGCACATTACTCTGGAAAATATTTTCTTCTTCCATCTCTTTGCAATACACATAGAGGTTCAGCAGTGGGAATTAATTATAAAGCAATATATTTTTATTCCAAGACCTGCCCTAAGAGGTTTGCAGCCAAGAACCATGTAAGTTTAGGTAAAGTGTGTATAAAAAACAAAGTCTCTGCTAAGTGGTTTAGTTGAAGGGATTACAGTAGTGAAAAGCATTTAGAACAATTTCTAGCTGATAGAATCTTGGCATTTTGCCTTGAGCAGCCCATTTTGAGAGACATTTTATTCTAAACATTAACTTGACACTTTGCATTTTAGAGCATGTTACCAAAATAACTCTTGTTGAAAATAAAAGGGCTCCTGTGACCATACCACACCTTAGGAACTAATACAGCTATTGTGATTAGAAAGGATATGACCCAAAGCTATTGTTACTTCTCTATCTTGCAGAATTCTTTATTTCAAAGCTGTGTGTTTCTCTGTTCTTTTATTCTTATTTCTCTGTACCTCTTTTATTATTATTACTTATGTAAGTGCCAACACTACTTTCTGGTTTAGTTTTAACTAGTATTTTGGCTTTGTTACATTAAGATATGCAGTCTTTTTGGAGTTAAGAAAGTTGGCAGACCATTAAAATTCCAGAAATATGAGACATGATTCAGACAGTCCAGCTGCATTTCTGCAATAAGTAGTAACCTTGCAGAAACCCATCTGAAACTGGAAATGCAGCCTTCCTGGAGTATTCCATGTAGTGAAACAAAGTAAGTCTGACAGCAGACTCGGGATTAAGACATGGTTTTGCCCTCTAACCATAAATGCAGTCTCTCTGCACCATAATGCACCAATTTCTTCTGCTACAGTAACAAACAAAATAATGATGCTGCCATGGATAGGTGACAAACTTTCAGTCTAAATGGTTGTAACCCCCTTTACTGCCTCTGTTCAAATACTAATAAATGAAAAATAGAAAACAGAGCTGTGCCCAAAGAGAATGTAAGCATATAGCTTCCAGTTAAACAAGACAACAGCCTACCAGCCTCTAAAGCTGCCTAAACAAATAGGACATATCATCCTTCTTTTTTGAAGATGTTTATTGATACAAGCATAAAATAACAAATCATTAAAATCTTCCCAAGCTTGGGTAACTTGCTTCTATTTTAGTATAACATGAAGGATAGCACAAATCTCAAGGAATCATCCCAATTAGGATTTAGAGAATAAAACAAAGTCATGACTTCTTCAGAGGGCTTACAACAGTGTATGGTTTAGATACATCATCTGGCCAACACTTAGCAAAAAAACCCATCCACATAGGTGAGCCTTCAGAACCTTTATTCTAGGGTACTTCGGATTCTGATGCCTCTGCTAGAGCTGTGAGTCCTGCAAGGCTTCTGTGAAGTAACAGAAAGCTGAAATTTTTCAGATTATTTAGCACTTTGAAGCATTTGACACTGCTCTGTATCAACGTATGCATTCTGTGAAGGAGTTTGCTTGAAATAAAAGGAATATAATGCAAATAAGTCTGCTTTGCTCCACTCCAAATGTCTAATGCTAGCAAAGGCCAATATCATTAAAACAATTATTATGGAAATAACTAGTGTTGATATTTAAGAAGTTCTTACTCTTCAGAGCTGTCACCCTAGCGAAAGGATAAGCTTGGACTTCTCCAAGTTTCGGTAGACCAACTGTAACCTCTGTGATCTAATGAAAGCACACAGTGCAGAGCACTGCTGTATTGCAGCTCACTGTTGTAAGTTACTTCTGTCACAGCACATGACTGGTCTCTTGACTGCATTTCACATAGGTCTGAATGGAGGATGTGATTTCAAAAGAAGTTGTGCTCACTTACAGAGGAAAGCCAGCACAAAAATCACCCAGGGTGAGCTGTAGAACAAGCTGTCAGGTTATTGCCAGTGTTAGGTAGAGGCCTGTACTGTAAGGACCTCAAGATTAAAGCAAGCAAGCATGCATACCATATCCAGCACATCTGTTACATCGCAGGTTTGTTTGGAAAGCTGTAAAGGATAAATTAAGTTCTTCCTACTGGATAGGCATCCTGAGAACCCAAAGAATACATCAAGATAATGCCTGGTAAACAAGAAAATGACTATTGGCAAATGTATTTCTGCTGAAGCACTGGCAAAAACCCTGGCATGAAGAACAAGAATTTTAAACAGCTATTCCACCCATCAGCCAGTGCTGAGATCCGTAATTTGCTCTTGGTGGTAGGGGAACAGCAGCAACAGCAAATACTTCAGCTTTACAAGCACTGCTGCCAACTCCTGAAACTTGCCTAGACACCAGTAACCCTTCAGCAGCATGGTAGATAAAGTGGGTCAAGGTCTACTTTTTCAGCTGCTAAAAATCAAGTTTCTATTTTCTTGCCATCAGCTCTTGTTACATATCCTTTTCTTTCCCCTACCGTATTTCTTTTCTGTTCAGTAATTACAGCTTAGCGAAGTGAAATCTAATACTGCACGATGCTGCAGTAAACTTAATACCAAGGAAGAAGCCAAAACCAGAAAAGCCTTGTAGTGATAAAAGTTTGCTCGGTATCAAGTTGGCTGATAAGGTTATGCCTCCCTTGAGTGTTAAGTTTTCAAGCAGACTAGAATCTGCTTTTTCTCTCTCTGTAGTTATTTCTCTCATTGCCTGCAGTTTTGCTTTCTTCTGTCCAAAACAGAAAACCAAAACCAAACCAGGCCTGGACTTATGACAGCAAAACACCAAGCACCAACACAACTCCTCCAATTCACTTGCTTTTTTCCTCTGAAAGTATATCTTCCTTAATCGCATCTAAAAAGCTGTAATTTCTGACATCCCCAGCCAAACAAACAAAACATACACCTGCTTTAAAAGTTCTGTGTTTGTTTGCAAAACAGTTCACAAACTGAGGCTTCTATATACAAAACTGCAAGCACGGCTTAACCAGTGAGTATCACTCCTGTACAACCTTCAGATGAGTTTGCTCCCAAGTGCTTTTACCTTCCCCACTCTTAGCCCGCTGAACATCACGCACACAGAGTCCTCTCTTGAGTCCACAGCTGGTCCTCCCTACCCCAGATTGTGGTATATGAGGAAACGAGTTTCAGATTCTAGTGGAAAGCATTATACAAGTCAGTATGAATTAAGGTCTTGCTTGTCATATTATCTGCCCTAAGTCTTCCTTTTTGAGGAGGAGGGATTTCATTATTAATGTTTTTAATTGCAATTCAGCATGAAGTAACTGCTCGAATATACACTTAAAGGCTTCAGAAAATGTGAATTGGAGACTAAAATTTGATACAATCCTGTAGCAAGTATTTTATTTTTTTTGTTGTTGTTACAGAACAGACTGATAAATTAATAAATAAAATAAATCTTAAACTTGCCTTTTTCTTAAATTCATCTGGGTCTTGGATTACCAACCATCCCACACTGTGATAGTCTTTGCTTACTTTATATTAAGAGAATCCACAGATTCTTGATACCATCAGGCTCTCTGAAAATGTCTTTACCCTCAATTGTAAATAGATACTTCTTTATTTCAAGAAACCTCTTTTAAATGCAGCAAGAATCTAATATGGCTACTGCCTGTTTCTGTAACTAGCTGTGGAAAGTTGGAAGGGCAGGTGTACTTTCTTGTTTTCTAAATATTTGACCTTTTCTTAAGTATTTTTGAGTAGCAGGAAGAATATTTGTTCTGATGATGAAAGCTAGCTATAGATCAGCTATGTGGCGTGGTGTCTAAATCTGTACAGTTAATTTTCAAGAATTATTTGATACTTGCTTGTAAAACCAGCTGATGATTTGCATACAATTTTTTTATACAAAACAAGGCATTGAAGTTTAAGAAGTTCTCTTTGCTGGGGTGGAGTGATGGTGGAATTACAGCACTCATTGCAGCTGCAAAGTATCCAACTCTTATCCACAAGCTGGTTGTCTGGGGAGCAAATGCCAGCGTAACTCAAGAGGATGTGAGAATTTATAATGGTATGTACAAACTGAATATTGTATCCTAAGTAAATTCTTTTCATCCCTTCTTGACCTAAGAATCTTAGTCATGTAATAACTAAATGGCTACAGAGTTGAGGACACAACAAAACTAAAGGAATGGGACACAAAATTCACCAAGTTGCTAAGTATAGGAATAGATTAAAGTCTTAGTGAGAAACTCTCTAGCAATTATTCTAGCCGTAATATAATAGAATTTGTAACAAGTCTTTCTTAACTTACACCACTGAAAAAGCATAATAGCTTATCAGTAGTTTTCAGCAAGTCACACTTTTATTGCTGTAACAAATTCCTAAAACTAAATACCTAAGAATATTACTGACTCTAGGCTTAATTTCTTTTCTCACATCTTACACAACCTTCAAACAAGGTCCACAGAAAATTACTGGGCTAGCACATAACAGCTTTTGCCTCTAGGGCCTATATAATACAAGAGCAGTAAGAAAACAAGCTCATAACTTACCATTTGAGTTCAGGAAGCAAATTAATCATTCAAAATGTCCCAGGATGCCTTTCTAATTTGCATTCCTTTAAAGTTAATAATTGTGGTTACAAAACCTTTCCAAAGTAAAAAACCATGGGATTTCTGATGCTTGTTCCACTTCTATGAAATAGATCACTTGTCACTCTAAAGGAAAATAGCAAGAACTGCTAGTTGACTCAGAAAAGGACCATATTTCCTTTTGCAATTAGAAATTAAGAGTTAACTGTGCACGCTCTCAACAAATGTCACCTAGTGTAGTTTCATTTTAGTGATTGGAGTTTGTTTTATACCAGTTGTGAAATCTAGCTGGCTGGCTTCAGCAAATTACAAGTGTAAATACATACTGCACAAGTGTACTTACCTATACTAAAACATTTTCAGTGGTAATAGTATACTTTTTTAGTTCAGTAAGAAAAGTTATTTCTAGTTCTGTAGAAGTGCTGCTTTATTTCTTTAGATACTTTTATATTTATTTAATTATAAAATGCATATCAGTTAGTATTAGCCAATAGGCTAAAATGTAAAAAACAAACCAATCACACCCCCCTCCAAACAAACAGAAAAGAGAAATAAAAAGAGAAGTCTTACTTTACACAGAGCACCCACAGCAGTGCTGACCTTTGGCCTCTTCATGGGCTGTTGCTTTCAATATCTCTCTCTCTGAGCACCAGCACAAACCTTCTACAGCTGGCCTTTCAGTGTACCTCAGCTGCATGGTAGCAGAGAAAGGTATTTGTTTGATAGACTGTGTCTTTTCAATATTGGCTTCCTCATGCCCTCCCCTTTTTAAATTAAGGCTAGCCACAAAGACAGAACTGCAGTTTCTAGAAGAGAAACAGCTGTTCAGTAACAGATTGCCTGGGGTGAGCAAACTCATTTCCGATCAGATGCTGTTATAAAACACTTTCAGTCACTGCTACCTTGCTCATTTGGCTGAGCAATTAGCACCTCGCTCCTTTCTTCCCTTAATTCCCATTTGAAACCAATTAAAACCTCATCTAGTGGCATATATTGCTGTTTGAAAACCTAGTACTCGGGTTTCTTCCAGGTTTGCTGCTATGCCAATGTTATTTTGGGCTTTATCAATAGAGACTTGTACAGCTGAAATATAGTTCAGTGAAAGTCACCCTTGTGGGTATCTGGTTTGTGAGCAGTACTGAACTTCTGGGGGGAAATGTTTGATCTGATAAAAATCTGATAAATAAATACCTAGAATGTCAGATTATTTGTATGGCTTTAGCTAGCCTGACATGAGTCACAGGACTCCACTGAGTTGCTTGTTTTCCCGTAAGATTATGGCAGATGTACCATGATGTCAGCCTACTGGAATGCGTTAGTAAGAGCTTTGTTCCTCTGAATATCTGAATGCTGGTAGAAGCCATGGAAGAACTTCCATCCTTGAGCCAAAGAAAAAGGCTGAAGGATATGAAAAGGAATTGCCAGCTCTGGAACACTGTTGTAAAACAGCCCTCATTTTATACAAAAGCACCTCCTTAAACTCCTCCTCTGCAAGCCTTCCAAAAAGAAACATTGGAAGTTCTAGGACCCAGTCCTTTGATTGTTGGACATGGGTTTTTTCCTTTGTTCCTTTGTAACAAGAGGCTCTTCTGCGACTCAGAAATACTCCAGCAGAGACTGTAAAACTACTTTTTTAATACCCTTTCTATCCTATGAACTACTCAAAACCATTCAGTACAGTTTCTAGTTTGAAATACGCATCTGCAATTTAGTTTGAAAATTTACTCATATCAGTATTGGGTTCTACCTTCTCGCTGGGAAGGACTTAACATATTTCAATGTTATTTTATGCAGGCATCAGAGATGTTTCAAAATGGAGTGAAAAGGTCAGGAAACCACTGGAAGAGATGTACGGGCATAAGTACTTTGCCAAAACCTGCGAGGCTTGGGTAGATGGAATATCTCACTTTGCTGAAAATTCAGATGGTAAGGCTTTTACAATGTTAAACTGAAGCAATTATAGTAGCAGCCAGTTCTGGATGAAAAAAACTAACTACTCCTAGCAGCCAGTAAAAGAAGGGCTCTTAGTATGGAATTAAAAGCTGTGTCTGACTCACACTCATAAATAAAGCAGTTATTTTGTAGGTGGTTCACAGAACCAGCGAGGTACAGGAGGAAAACACATTTATGGGAAGCATTAGCTGATGAGTCTCTCTTCTTGTTCCACCACAAAACAACATTATTAAATCATTGCTTTTGTACAGACTGAACAGGAGGGATTCTGCTCAAGCTTTTTTCTCCTCTCTCAGTGTCAAAGGATTAGCTCTTAGTGACAATGTTAAGATATCCCCGAAGAGAGGTGTGTTCACTCCAGTTTCTGCAAACAGGAGCTGAAGCACAATTTCAAACCTGATGTATACAAGTTAAAAAAGAAGGAAGTTCAGATTTGGAGAACTCAAAATTAACAGAACACTTTCAAAACCCAATATTTGCACAACTTAGGTGTTTAAAAAATAAAAATTTGAAAAAGAGTAGTTAAACTAGGCAATTATTAAATGTTTGTCTTTGAAGATTTCTACAGTTACTCTACATAGACTTTTGCAGCCAAGGATACCATGAATAATAACCTGCAGTTCTGTTTTAATTCAGAGGAAAAATGCTTTTAATTTGCCTAAAGCAGAAATACATAATGTACCCAATACATAAAACAAGGAGCCTGTAATTCTCTTATATATTTTTTCCCTTAGCTCTCAGAATGAAAGACAGGAGGTGACATAGGTTAACAGCAGGTACTACAAGGAAAACATTCCTTCAATTCTTATTTTTTTCCAGAAAGTCTTGTATGGGATCAGCAACATGGTATTGCAATTTCTCCCAGTAGAGTGATGTAACAAATTATGGTCAGATTTTATTTTACCCTTTAAAGAATATATCTCCTTAAAACTAGTTTATTCTTAAGTCCAAAGCCCAGGCTGGTGAAACTCTGGCTGTGATATCTTTCTACTGTCTGCACATTCTTCATACACTCTGAGATGGAGGTGACTGTGAAAAACAAGCCACCTGGAAGCATGTAACAAGAAGCTGAATTACCTAGATGCTGTAACTGGGTCAGATATTGGGAGAAGTCTATAACATTTGCTAAAAAGATGAGTGATTATCAAGCTACACGTTCTTTTCCAGACATAGCTTGGGAAGGGCAACTTTAGACTACAAGAAAGCCTCCCTAGAATTAAAGACATGCTGCACAAAAGGTGCAGATGTGACAAATACAAGAGAAGGGGTTAGTAAAACGCATCAGAGAGAAAAGGAGGACAGCAAAGCCTTTGTTGGTCAAAAAAACAACTCGAGTTCTGTTTGAGAAATAGTCTATTTGCCCTAAAGGGGAAAGCTTTCAGTGTGAAAGCCATAAGAGATGAACTTTTAGAAGGTGCAAGACTTAATAAAACTAAGTTGCATAAAGCTGCAAAATTCAAGATTCTTCTCGCTTTTCTGTGGTTTTGGAGTAAATATAATCTAGTGGTTATAGTACAAAACAGTTTCAGGACTGGAAACTAGGAAATAATAGTTTGACTACCAACTCTGGCATTGGGCAAATAACCTAAACTTATTTGTTACGTGTTATGAAAAATAGTCAACATTTGTGCAGGTGTTTTAGAACTGTGGGTGAAATGTCCTAAGTTAAAATATTTAACCAGTAGAACTGCAAGACTATATAAATAACCAAACAATTGGGAAAACTGTGGAACAGTATATGACTTTAGAGCTAAGGGAAGTGTGCATATATGAGCATTAACTGTAAACTGTTGGTAGCTGCAAGGAGACAACTACAGATAGCCCAAAGTTAACTCAAAGATAAATGAAATATAAAACTCATTGAGTCTGTTTTGGCCAAAGATTCTCTTGTGAGAGCATGGGAAGTGAGGCAGTTTGGGAACTAGATTACTAAGGAATGAGGAAAAAAGAAAGGAAAATAGAAATCTTTAAGAATATAAGTTACTTCTTGTGAGATTAAAGAAAGCATTAAATTGAAGTTCTGAAAGGTGAGTGGGCAGGGAGAATAATCTTTGAATAGTTTTGGTACAATTTGTATTAAATGTTTATTCATTGCAAACAGCAAGGGGTCTAGAAGATGGCATTAGGCGTGAATACAACCTAAGGTAATTTGTTGGTAACAGTGGCAAAGGTTGTAACCTGACAACCAGTGTAACAAAATGTAGCATTAACATGAAGGCAATAAGACTCCAAGGCTGGAAAGAACAAAGCCAGGAGATAGATGCATGTATTTGCTTCAAACAGTCAAAGAGAGCCTGGGGGGAATGTGGGTGAGTACTGCTTGCGCTATCTGGCCATTTGTGCTGGCATCCATTAATGAAACAATTTCCAGTGAAGTAACATTTTGGGGAAAGAAACATTAACTGTAGTCCTGATTACCTAGTTCTATAAATTCACTGCATGCTATCCACAAAGAGGGGCAATAGCTAGAACACAGTGGAGTTCACAGTCCTTTACAAAAGCAGTTTCAGCCTTTCATAATACTATCTTAAAACTAAAACATGATCTTCGTTTATTTTCTCCGTAGGTAATATCTGCCAAGAGTTGCTGCCAGATATTAAATGTCCCACATTTATAATTCATGGTGAGAAAGACTGTTTGGTTCCACAGCCTCATGCAGAATACATTCATAAGCACGTCAAAGGTTCTCGGTAAGTTGTATGATAGTTATAAACCACTGTTGCAGAAATGAAATGGTTCAAACCCACAGTGTAAAATAAAAGAAAGTATTTGAACAAGTTGTTTCTGCCATAAACAGAGCTATTCTAAACTTCCCTATAAAATTACAATGCAAGGAATGTAGCTGGACTTTTCTTACAATATAAAAAGTATAATACTTGAATAAGCTCCTTCTTAAAGTCATCCTGGAGAAATCAAGCAAGATCCTTTTCCTCTTGTCACTTCACATGCAGAACCAGTCCTTAACATTTATTGAGAAAAGCAAATTTCTTCTGTTTCTATTAGGGCCATTGCATTTTATTGCTGCAAGAGACCTTGTTTCTGTCTCTGTCAGTAGACCAATAAACTTAAATGCTATGAACAGAGAGAGACTCCCAGTTATTAGAGGGAAGCACAGAATACTGATGTTTGTTCTGCCTTGTTGATGTGAACAACCAGCTCAAAATTTGGTTTTCTTCCAAATGTCCCAGGAATTTTTAGTGAAAAAATGAGTTATATGTTTATCTCTGAGTCAGCCTCACTGCTCATAAAAATGCATTATGCCACAGGAAAGATGAAAACAAGAGATCTTTCTGGCAATCACATACAGGTGCTTTATGGCATGTTTGCTAGTTAATTACTCCCACATGCCCTGATCAGAGCTCCTGTAATCCTGTTAGGTCTCACTGAGCTCTGAAATGCTCCAGAGGCTAAGGCAAGTCAAAAAAAATGTAGGCAGTGATCTGATAGCTTCTATTTGGAAGACAAACCAAGGAGAAAACTGTTAGAAGTTGGTATCCACTAAAATGTAAAGTGATTCTTTGCATGTCTTCGTGCCGAAGTGTTCCCCTCTGTATTTTTCCAGAAATCAGACTAATTGTGTTCTCAGAAATTAATACTTAGGTACAGGGTCCCATTCTTCTCTTGTTGCAGTGGAAATGACACTGTCTATTGTAAAGCAGAAGGGAAACCTTAAATTTAGCATGTTTTCATTAGCACATGCTTTTACCATGAAAAAAGAAAGAAAGCTTTTCTTGCTTTTATTTGTATCTAGCAGTAAAGTAGAGAAAGCTTTTGACAATTATAGTGCTAAACATTGCTTGTTTCTCTCCTGGTAAGAGTGGGCCAGGATTCTGTATTTGCATGGCTAGAGCTGAATAGCATTGCAGTGGCTTAACAGCAGTAGCAAATAGCATACGCAGTGCTATGGGTTTGTGCACCCCCATGCTGCTTGGTCTTTGAAGAAACAGACAATGTAATGCAGACAAAAGTACTAGAAGAGCTGGACATGTTCACCCACTATTGTTCTTTTCTGTAAGACAAAACAAAACTGGTCACCACCAACGGGGAGAT
Source organism: Psilopsiagon aurifrons (assembly GCA_025447955.1). Taxonomy (NCBI): domain Eukaryota; kingdom Metazoa; phylum Chordata; class Aves; order Psittaciformes; family Psittacidae; genus Psilopsiagon; species Psilopsiagon aurifrons. The sequence continues at coordinate 15,742 of JAOEHY010039057.1, read as the reverse complement.
TTAGGTTAGATATAATAAATTCTTTACTGTGAGGACTATTCTATGATTCTAGGATGGTGAGGCACTGGAACAGGCTGCCCATTAAAGTGGGAAGTGCTCCATCCCTGGCAGTGTTCAAAGCCAGGTTGGATGGGGCTTTGAGCAAACTGGTATAGGGTGAGGCATCCCTGCCCATGGCAGGGGGTTGGAACTAGATGATCTTAAGGCTCTTTGCAACCCAAACCATTTTATGATTCTATGAAAAGAACAAAGATACCCCTTGCTGTAGTGGGGCTTAGATGACATGAAGACAACACAGCAAAGTATCAGTCAAGATGGCTTTAGCTCTGGTGAAATTGCTTAGTATGCAGCAAGATCAAATAACTTGTTTCCCACATACATATAAAGAAATGTTAGAGGTACATACCTGCTGAATAAAGTCTTTCCCAGATAGGAAGCAATGGCAAGTAGCATTTTAGGCATGTCACACTTGTATCAGTGTTACAAAGATTTAGCCTTCTTTGCAGATAGCTATAACTAAAGCTTAGAAGAAATCCTGACTTTCCTTTTTACTTTAATGGCTGAATATGTTAGTTTTAGATTGGTTTGGTTTGGTTTTGGTTTTTTTGCAGACATATTACACAAAGTTCAAATGCTAACTAAGTTTCTGTGGTGACATGAAATCTAGATTTCTGTAGTGATCTCTTCAATGCATTCACTGCCCAGCATAGGCCCTCTCCTCCAAAAGAGGAGAGAGAACTCAGCTACTTCACATACCTTGTGAAGATGCATCCTGCTCACATAACTTTTGAAATCTTGTCTTCTTTGCTGACCTTCAGAACTGTTCCTAGAAACTGGGACTATGACACAAAAATGTGTTTTAAGCTTAGTTTATCCTCGCCAAAGTGAGGCAAGTAGTATGTACTTCTTGCTTCAAACTGTTGCTGTGATTCATATTCTGAACCATACAGACAATACTTAAGAGTTACTTCTGTTCTGTACTTGGGTAACCAAGAGCAAGGAAAAGGCAAAAAATATTATAATTACCTATGCTCACAGAATAAAACATATATTCAGTGTCTGATTTTCTCTTTTAAGGCTGCTTCTGATGCCAGAAGGAAAGCATAATCTACACCTGCGTTTCGCAGAGGACTTCAACAGGCAGGTGGAAGACTTCCTACGCTGACCAGAGTAGGAAGCAACTTGGAGGTGTTTCTTTTTTGCTTTGTTTGGGAATTCTAGTAGGCTTTCAATTTTCATTCAAGTTACTGGAAGGTTTGAATCCTGTAATTAAAAAAAATGTGAAGAATATTTGCATGAAAATCGTAATTTTGATAATATGTAAGCCTCTCAGTAGGTCAGAGTGCACCACTGTGCTGCAAGATTTGACATGGGGTTTTTTTTAACTTCCTTCTGTTAAGAAAGACAGAAAACATTATCTAGAATACATGCCTTTATGTGCTCTGAACATTAAAGGGCAAAAACATTCTAATAACTGGGATTCAGAGTTGTTACATGGAGAAATTTGTCAAAGTTACAAGAGCTGAGAGGATAATCGGGTACACTGTTTCTAGAGAGCATGCTTCATCACCACTATTAGAAAGAAGTTGCTCAGTACACATGCCTGCTTTACAGAAGTTCCTTGAATGCTACGAGACTTAAGCCTCATCCTCCTCTCCCTCCTCTTCAAATTCCCCCTGCTCATCAGCAGTGGCATCCTGGTACTGCTGGTATTCGGAGAC
>JAOEHY010039057.1:0-11512 GCA_025447955.1 Psilopsiagon aurifrons | reverse complement strand
CCGGCCCGTACCTTGGCGCCGATCTGGTTTCCGCACTGCCCGGCCTGGATGTGCACGATCTCACGCATGGTGCCGGTGTCCGCTGCTCCCCCGTGCTCGCACCGCCTCCGACCGCTCCCGCACTGTCCACTGCGGAGGCCGCGCCCCGCGTCCCCCGTTAAATCGGGGGCCGCGCCCCGCCGGTGACTTCATGCTGCGGAGCCAATGGGCGCACGGGGGTGGGTTGGGGCTGTGCCGTTGTGTCCTACTGCGGGGGGCTCCGAGCGGGTGCGCGAACGGGAACGGCGGCGCGGGGTGCGCGGTGCGTGCCTGAAGCCTCCGCAGTTAAGAGTGTGGCGGGCGTGGGGCCCTGGACGGGGCTCCACCTCGGCCGGTGGGAGGGAGAGAGGCCAGAGCTGCGTATGGCGTGGTGCGTGTCGGACCGAAAAAGTGGGAAATAAACCCGGAAACCCCAACCCCCAAACTCCTCGTTGTGCACCTGTTGGAGTTCGTCCCATCGCTTTCTTTGCCTCTGCTGTGCTGCAGCAGCAAAGCTTGTGCTGCTGTGCTTTTAGTACCCGTGAAACCTGTGTTTCTAGCTCAGGCCTCCTTAATCGTGTTTTGGTATATTGTAAGCCCAAGAATCATCTCTCCATATCTCAGGCACCTACAGCACATGGGAACTGGGTGGCTGTGATAGACCTCACAACCATGCTCAAGCAGCACAACCCTGCTTCAGATAGTGCTGCCAAACCTGTGTGTGTAGAGCTCTGACCTCAGGAACACAGAGGGCTGCCATGAAACTTCATGCTGCTACTAAAGAATGGCTTTTTCCGGGAGTGATCTAGCTGTGACAGGAGTTGGAACACCCGTAGGAAAGGGATAAGTGCAGCTCAAGGGAGAACATTCTCCCCCTCTGCTCTGATGAAACCCCAGCTGGAGTACTACATCTGGCTCTGGAGTTCTCAGCACGGGAAAGACATGTACCTGCTGGAGGGGGTCCAGAGGAGAGATGCAAAAATTATCAGAGGGATGGTACACCTCTTCTATGAGGAAAGGCTGGAAGAGTTGGGGTTGTTCAGCCTGGAGAAGAGAAAACTCCAGTGAGATCTTATTGTGGCCTCTCAGTTCTTAAAAGGGGCCTATAAGAAGATGGGGAAAGACTTCAGCAGGCTCTGTTGCAATAAGATAAGGGATGGTGGTTTTAAAGAGGGGAGATTCAGGCTGGATGTGAGGAAAAAATTCTTTTCAATGAGGGTGGTAAAATAGTGGCACAGGTTGACCCAAAGGTGGTGGATGTGCCATCCCAGGAGACCTTCAAGGCCAGGCTGGGTGGGGCTCTGAGCAACCTGACCTAGCTGAAGATGTCCCTGCTCATTGCAGGAGGATTGGACTAGATGACCTTTGAAGGTCCTTTCCAATCCAAACCATTCTGAGATTCTATGATAAGTTATGTGCTGTCCTACCAGACACCTGCCACGCATCTCATTTTGGAAGATTTTGGATCCTGCTCCAGCATGTCTGCTTGTTCATCATAGAAATAAGTTGAACAGATGTACGTGGCAGATAACTGAGAAAGGAGGGACAAGTTCAAGAACAACAGTAAAAGCAATATATTTGAACTGAGATACACCTGAATCTGCACTGCTGCTGAGAAAGATATCTGAAATAAATTTCAGCAGGGTCTATAATGGATTGTGCAGAAACTATTGAATGTGACTATAAAAACATGAATTGATTCACAGCTGTAAATTTTTCAATATTGAAAGAAATTTTGCCACACAGCTGGCTGGCTTGGTGAGGACAGCTTTACACAGAGACCAGGGAAGGAGGTTGACAGCCCACAGTCTAACAGGGAAGTAGTGGAGCATGTTAGCAAAGAGGATGGAAAACAACATACCTCATATTCAGCACAGAAGCTGGAGGGGTTCGCCCTCAAGCACAATATGGAGTGCTGAAGGAACAACATGGTAGGATGTTGATGGAGGGAGGCAGTCTCTTTACAAAGGGTGGACTGGGAAGGCAAGGAAGGAGAGTCACCATTTGTGTGACAGTAGCAGAAATGCACAGACCTCTGCCTGGGGTGAATGGTGTGCCAGCTGAGATCTAAAGGGTCATTATTAGCAGTCAAACCAATGTGCATTATGTTGCGGTGGCTTCTACCTAAACACCTTCTGATCAGGAAGAGAAGATCTTTGGACAACTGGAATTAGTCTTGCATTCACAGGCCTTAGTCCTCAAGGGGGCCTTCAACGTCCCCCATATCTGCTGTAGGGATGTCACAGCAGGGTACAAGTAATCCAGGAGTTTTGTGGAATGTGTTGATGATAATTTCCTGACACAGATGATCAAGGAGTCCAAAGGCAGACACTCTGCTGGACCTGATACTTACAAGCAAGGAAGAAGTCAGGGTTAAGAAGGCTCAGGGCAGCCCTGCCTGCAGTGACCAAGAGATAGTGGAGTTCAAGATCCCAATAGAAGAGAACAAGGCAACTTGTGGGATCACAATTTCCTCATCCTCAGGAAAGCAGATGTTAGCCTTTCCATGTATCTGTCTGGAAGAATCCTGCAGGAGATGGTCCTCAAGAGAAGAGTCCAGGATAGCTGGTTGACTTCCAGGAATCACGTCTTCCAGCCTCAAGAATGGCTTATGCCAACAAACAGGAAATCAAGCAAAAGTGGCAGGAGACCTATATGGATGAACAAGGAGCTTCTGAGTAATCACAAATAGAAAAGAGAAGCATTCAGGAGGTGGAAATAAAGTAAAGTTATCCAGGAGCAATACAGAGTCAGTGTCTTAGTGTGCAAGGTTAGGAAAGGTTATGAAAGTCAAAGCAAAGGATGTGAAAAAGACTTCCACAGATACATCTGTAGCAAAAGGAAGTCTTGGGAAAAAAAGATAGACCTGTTACTGATTATGGCAGCGAAAAAAGGGCGTAGGAAAAGCTGGACATAGAGAAACCTGAAGTACTGCAGCATCTGTCATATGAGGAGGGGCTGAGCTCAGGGACTGATTGTCCCGGAGAAGGCTCAGGGGAATCGTACGAGTGTGTATAAATACTTTACGGGAAATAGTAAAGAAGATGGAGCCAGGCTTTTCTCAGTGGTGCCCAGTGTCAGTGGGAGAGGCAATGGGCACAAACCAAAAATACAAGAAATTCCCCCAACATAAGAAAAGCTTCTTTTCTGTGGCACAGGTTGCCCAGGGAGGTTGTGGACTCTCCATTCTTGGAGATATACAAAGCCCAAGTGGACACAACCCTGATTAACCTGCCCTAGCTGACCCTCCCAGGCTGAGTAAAGGACTCAGGCAGTCTCCAGAGGTCCTGGCCAATCTCCACGATTCTGTGATCATGTGGAATGGAGAGGAAGGGCTGTGAGGCTGTGTGTGACCAACAAAACAGATTCGTTTATTGATCTGTGTTACAATACACTACAACATCACATTGCAATTGTAACAGCTTCAAAACTGCAGATTTTTGAAGAGGAGAGGTAAAAATATATGTGGCAAATCATTACCGCTGTCAATAAAAAAAGTAATTTCAGCCAGAATGAACAAAGTTTACATGTTACTCAAGGTAACTATACTTAACATAATATAAATCAATGGATAATGTCAGTGGTTTCACTCAGTATTTTCCTTTATGGCAGGAAATACTAGTGGATAAGGAAGTACCTCATCTTTGTCCAGCATTTGGCTGCTTGGAAAAATACGTTGGCCATATTTTCTAAAGGTGCTTTCAGTTTGCTCCACTGAATTTACTTCCTTGTCAACTGCAGGTCTTTTTCTCCTGTAGTGCAGAAACCTCAGCTGCTGTGAAATGTCACAAGCAGGGAAGGGCTCAAGCTTTTGCAACACATGGAATTACATGCGGTGTTATTACACATGGCTTTTTCAATCACAAAAAATCCAGACTTGTTCTGGCACTGAGATATTTTTCACCAAATTCCCTTGAAGTTTGTGTTCTTTATATCCCAGCTGTTGTCAGTATTTTCCTTTGACACACTTCTGCAATCCTTAATCACAGGCAGTCTTTGTTATTGCTCACACAAGGCATGCATATACATTTCTACTTGCTGTAGCCATAACTCACCCTTTTGAGCAGCAGTAGGCAGTTACATCTTCTCATTGCTAGTGGAGCTACAATACAATTGCACCTCTGGCATTCCGGGGGGCACCCACACAGGCGTTGAAGGGCTTTTTGGGGGCCAAAGTGTTCATGGAAATCTACAAAATACCAGGTTGCAGCATTTTGGTCCCTCTCCTGAAAGCACCTGAACGTTCCTTGGGATGTCTTCTTTCCCCTTACACAGTGTCCTCCTAGTGTCCTTTATAGTTATTCCACTAAGGATTCTGAGCTTTTATTAGGAAACTAATTCTTAGATGCCATAGCATGGGTCTCTTTGTAGATCCCCACTAGTTTCTGGGGGTGAATATAGCTCCAGGGTTTAAAACTGAGTACCTATAGAGAGGTAGATGTTTATGTGCATACCTTCCCTCACCTACAGCAATGCTGAACACCCATGAGCACACAGTGAAGCAAATTAAACGTCGATCACTCGAATGCAAGTTCAGAACCCTCCATTTTGGAAAACAATTCAACAAATCTTAGCCCTCAGTGCTATTTAAGTAGATATGGGAGTTCCCTGTTGTAATTTTTTAATACAGCTCCATAAATTCTAAGCATCCATTCTTGCAAGTGAAATTCAAAACTCTCCATTCACAGCAAGGGAGTGCATGTGCCCCTGGGCAGCCAAAGCTCTGCCAGCAGCCCCCCTGCCTGCACCAAATCTTGTCTTCCCAGTTTCCAGGGCAACGGCAGAGCCCAGGCGATGGATGCACAAGGGAGGCAAGAGGGATCCCACAACATTTTCACGTCTGTCTGTAATTTCCCATTGTTTGGAAAAGCATCACAAATGTACAAATGTGACAGCTACTCAAGCATACAAAATGTCTGCCTGTAGCTTCAGCCTCACTTACTTGTGATGGGTGATGTCACATATTGCTCAGGCATATATACCACAGACCACATGATGTTTTGAGTCTTTCTGATGGTACTCGAATGGCAGGCTCTGTTCGTCAGCTTATTGTTTGCCTTCTACTCATAACGGTGATATTCCCATCTGATGAGGACTGTCTGAGGTCACCTTTAGAACCCGGTGCTAATCGTTTGCAATGTGTATGAAGATAAAAGAATGTTTCTGAAAGCAAGAGGGTGGAATAATTGTGAAGGAGATTTTAATTCTAGTAATAAAATATCAAAAAGGAAAATCTATTTTTGTTTCAAAATTACAACCTACCACAGGCACTAAAGCAATTAAATACTACATGGCTGAGCATGCTTTTATGAATGAGCAAAAGCAGTTTCATCGCAGAGTCCTCTGTACACGCGTTTATTGTGCCTAAGGGTTTGTGCATTTGGCGAAGAACAAAAGAGGAGAGAGAATAAACGTGTGTGAGAGCATCACATAACAAAGCTATTTAGGGACTGCCAAATCTAAAATGACCCTTGCTGCTTTTGGGGGAAGAACTGTTTGTTCATGAACATAATATTTCTTCCACACCCTATGGTTTCTCTTGTGAACTTAGATTATAGCTACCCAGAGTCAGGAATTACTGTGAATGTCATTGTGTAGGACACAGCAGACAGAACCCCACTCATCTGGCTTCTGAGGTCACCAAAATAAACACGATCACATGTTGCAAAATTACTCCAGGAAGAGAAAAATATGTTGAGCATCATGAGGCAGCAATTTACTGAGAAGAAGGGCAAAACAATGCAGCCTCTCATTATTTCTGCTTGGCACACCAGATGTGATGGGGTAGGAGCCAGATGGCTCCTGCCCCCATCCAGGCTGCATCCACCTTTTAAGATTGCTCAGTAGATGAAATACGTCTGTTATCACTACAAACTGGGTCCTCCAGTCAAGAGATGACTAAGATTCCAGCACCAATATAAATGAAATGCTGATATCATGTTTTCTAGGGTACTTATTTCCTGCACATCATCAAGAACAAGGCACAGATAGCAACTTTGATCTGCTAGTCACTGTTTCTTTTGTTCCTTAGCCTCCTTGCTTTATCTTGCAATCCGATAGCCACTTGTAACTCAAACTGACACTGAACAAATTCTAAACTTCATCTTTTGACGTCTGCTAAGAGATGCAGTAGTTTGTGGTGGGATTCAATGTATGTGGTTTAAAGTTGCCATGGTTCTCTGCAGGAGAGCTGAGGGTGCCGTCATGCCAGGTGGTTGAATCTACTGAACATCTTGCTGTCCTCCCTCCTGCTTCCAGCTGCCTGCCTTTTCCTCCTCCTTTGCACCAGTTCTCCCGCTGGTGCACTCTGTAATTCAAGAAAAAGCTTCTTCCCCACCCCCAGTTTACTGTCTCTATCTGTGAAGTTTAGGGAGCTGAACCAACTGGTAGAGGGGTCAGACATGCTCTGGAGCTGCCTAAGGGAAATAACACAAAGGTAACTTCTGAAGCAGGGCAAGGGAAATAGGACCATCCCTTTTAGCAGCTGGAAGATACTGAATCAGTCCAGCCCATTCAACTGGCAGTTTTCTTAATGCTCTGGAAATCTCTAATGCAAGTTTTCTCACAGCCTGCTAGGGTGGAGCTGGAATCATAGCTGGAATTTCCAAAAACTAGCTGTACAATTAATTTATTAACAATAAGACCAGCAGATACCTGATGCAGAGCAGCAGACTCTAAGTCAATGACTGAATTTCATTTCATGTTTTTAAAGCTTGTTGTGAGGCCATTTGAAGCCAGCTTGAAAACCCTGTTTAATTATTCACTATGGAGGCAGGCAGTATCTTTCTATTACATACACAGAAAATGTGGAAACGTTTTTCAGTGCAAAACAAGAGAGGACTGTTGACTGAACAAGCTACACAAGCTCTGCCAGGGTAGCGACTTTGTCCTCTGAAGCGAGTACTTTCACATTCTGCTTAAACTGGATTCTTAACTTGTTTGCAATTTGCACTATCATTTCTCTTTGCAATGATAGTGGCACTCTTGCCAAAAAGAAAAGAAAATATGCCTTAAACTTACCATGTAAGAAAAATAATCTGGTTATAAAAGATGACATATGAGATAAATTGAGACCACTTAAAAAATCTCTACCCTGCATGAACGAGATGTTAGTAAACAAGAATTTAACAAAGCTGACTTGATTTCCTCCCTTACGAGAAGAATTCTGCCCGTAAGGGGAAAATGACTTTGAGTGGGGAGGAAGGAATGACCTCCTCTTGAATTATTTCTTTTTTTAACACACACTTCAAAATGACAGAATTTTTCTCTCTGGCAGATTCACAAATAAAATACTTGAAACGGGATTGAAGCAAGGAAATAGTTTGCTGCTTGTTAAACTGCTCAGGGAGAGCAAAGAGTTGTCACCTGCACTGTGTCTTTTGCCAGCAGAATGGCTGGAGGAAGGGGGAAGAACAGGCTTCACAGCTCCCCTGATACCCTCCCCATGCCTTGGATTCAAACGCTCAGAGGGCTCCAGCTGGACAAGTGTCCAATAGAGTCAGGGCCAAGAAACGTCTTTTTTCCAAAATGCACCGCGGCCTCAGGCACTTTCCTGTGACTAAATGCTTCCATTTTGGATTTACATGTAGGCAAGCTGAAGATAACAGCCATCTAAAATGGAAGTACCAGAGCTCCAACAGGCTGCTCTTTCCCATCTTAATAAATAACAAACAGGCCTGGACAGGTACTTGCTGGAGTATCAAAAGGCAGGTGCTTATAGCATGGATGAATTTTAGATTTCTTTAAGAATTTTAGAATTCTTTAAGCACATGTATTGGCACAGATACCTAGAAAGACCTACAAGCGCTATACTCTTTTGAAGTATGCAGCATGTGATATTATCATCCATAAGCAGATCTGCCTGCACAGAAGGTTAGGATTTTGCCTCATTTTTCAGAGTGCTGGCTGGAGAAAAGACCAAAGATCTGGATTTCCCTTCTTTCCTCAGGTTATAAATCCTATTGCTACTTTGGTTTACTGTATTCCTCACCTCATACCTTCTGGCAAGATACACCTGTCAACAGGATGGGCCTCAGGTTTAATTCTTAGATTATCACATCTCTGCGGCCACTGTATGTTTACTGTAACCCAGTTTCTGATGTATAGGAGCATCTCATGTATGCTGAGAATTGTTAATGCTCCTAATTGGCAGACCAGGAAACATCTGTTAGAAAACAGATGTAGGACTATGTTCTCAACAGGTTCTTAAGTGGTTTGAAGAACCAGACCACATATTGGACTATCTGTTCACAACACTGATAGACTAGTCTACAGTCAGTCTACACTAATGTACCAGTATATACTGGTACAACAGCATAGACTGATGTCCCAGAACCAAACAGCAAAGAGAAATTAGGAGAGATGGCATCTCAGTGCTACCACACCTCATTCCATTTCTATTTAAACCTACATACTACCTCTAGCTGCTTTTACAGCCTTGTTTAGACTTGTATCTACCAACAGACAAACATTTGAGCTATTTGTCTTGGTCAAGACATTCCGCTAATGTGCTAAAAAATACCACACTCTTAAAGGGAACAAAAAGAGAGATTGTTCCTTCCCCAACACCATCAGCTCTAATTGTCAACAAAGGCCACCACTGATATGTTGAAACAAAAATATATTGCTTGATATTATTATCTTCTCTTTCAACACAAATGAATCATTGTAAGTGGTTTAAGTTGCACACCGCTAAGCCTGTACTATCTATACTCATTTTTTCCAAACAGGATGCCTCATGCAAGACCTTTAGCCTTATAGGCATCATTCATCACATGGACAAACCAACACTCAATGGAGGTTAAGGCAGTCAGATTACCCAATCTGAAACCCTTTCTATGGATCTGCTTTCTTTGTGAAACAGAAAAAGTGCGACTATGAACACTTGTGAAGACATCTGTTTGTTGTTTGACATACAGCAGTCAGTCTCCAGGGTGGTAAGTAAAGCTAAAGGTCCAACAGAAAGAAAAAGGTACTGCAGCCCCCACCCCCACTTAGGAGACTCATCCTCCTTTATAGTTGACTTACTGTTCCTATCAAAAGGTTCTGAACCTTTTGTTTACATCTTCCAGTATCTGTATTCCCTGTATTTCCCTCAGCTACCAAAATAAGTTTGAAATTTTTTTTTTTAAATGATTATGACTGTCAAATATGTGTAGGATTCATGAAGGGACATGCTGCTGTCTAGAGTATCACTATTTATGGCTTCTCTTTCATAACAGACACAGAAAAAAAACAAAACAAGCAATGTAGGATGGTGCTCTAGTTTCTAATAAGAGAGCTGTAGTAAAATGTGTCTCTTGTGTAGCTATATTTAAGGGTTAGCTGGAGACAGAGTGTAATTACACTAAGAATTACAAGCTAGACATGCTGAACACTAGCGAAACCTGCTTTGGAAAGGCTGATCTTTACTGGCAAGGACCAGGTTCTCATCCTTTAAACTTTATTTCAAGTCATTTGCTGGCTCTCCTCCTCAGCTTTACAAACAAATCTGTATTTATAAACAGTTTCAAGTGCAACCCAACTAGGTAATTCCAAGGGAAGGTTACTTTGACAACCAGATAAGGTGCTATTTCCCCAAAGGGCCTGAGGCAGCATATATTACCTCAGTTACTAAACCAACCTCAATGTGTTTAATGCTTAATCCTGGAATTGCTCAAGAGCTAAGAAATACAAGTACTACTATAGATGTATACAGCTCTATATGTTTACTGACAGTTAAGGCAGCTTAAGTGCTTCTTACCCTTCTTTACAGGGTATACATCAGAAATGAAACACATAGGCCAGAGAAAAGCTTTACCAAGTGATTGTTGTCCTTCACTCCAGGTTAATAGGAGTGTCAGCAAAGGAACAGGGTATACCCAGAGCAGCGTCTGCAGGCAGCGGAGCTAAACCAGGCAAGATATTATGCACAGCAGCTCCCTTTTATCTTTATTCCACTAATACCTTGCAAGCATTTCATTGAAGGATTACAAAAGAGGTAGCACACCTGTGGATATCAGCTTTTTCAGAGCCACTGTAATTGTAGCATTGGCAGCAGCTCTCAAAGCAACACTTTAAGCACCGCAAAACTCCCCTAAGTGACGGTTATGTGAACTAAGGACTATATATACATCGGGTAACTGCTATACTCAATGAGGGATTTTACTCTTGTTTCATAGAAAAGACTTAGACCCTGTAACTTCTGACAGTTGCCTTTTGGATTCAGTCAGGGTTCCTGCATCCTCTAAGCATAGAGTCACATTAATTCCCCCTTGCTCACTGTAATGAGACCACACTTACCTTCACAAAGATGCACAACAGGGTGCTGCTACACTGCTGCCGCAGGTCCATTTTCTGCTGCAGGGACCAAGAGCACCAAACAGCCCTGTAAATGTGTAACTTGGGAGGCAGGAGACTGCTATTGTCAAGGTATTGATAGATGACTATTTCAAGACTGCATGTATGCTCTAAGCAGCATTTTGAGCCATGTTACCTAGAAAACTAGCCATCATCTCTCACCATCTAAATGGAATTGATTGCCTTGCTGAGTCAATCCCTTCACAGTTAAGGGCAGATTAGTGGCTATTTTTGGGAAACAATTTTATGCCTGAAGAGGAAGTTCAGGCTCTTAACAGAGCTCAAGTTGTATTGTTAGTAGAGACCCATGCTTCTTTGCATAGACTTTTTATAGTGAGAGAGAAGGCTCAGGGGAAAGGTAAAACATCTCAGGTTCACGTCAAATTACAGGCAGCCATCCATACATATCTACTATAGGCCCTGGAACAAGTCAACTAATTGCTGCTGAATGACAGAGGGGAAGGCCTGGAGCTATCCTGTCAAATCAGTTTTGACAGCTTGTAATGTGGAATTCAATATCTTCTTGCTGACCTCAGTACTATGTACATCCATGAATAGGAGTTTCAGGATTCTCAAGAGCAAGGTCTTGTTTCTATTAGCCAAGGCAACTTACTGCTAGACAGAGGAGCGTCCCAACAATGAATCCAGTTTCCATAAATTAGCTGCCATCTTAAGCTCCACAGCTCCAAATTCATGCTGTTAAATTCACAGCCTGAGAAATATTGTTTTATTGAGCTTAGCCTTTCACTAAGGTTAAGGAAAAACACCCAAGAAGTGAAGCCAAAGAAAAGCACACGAGAGTTCTCTTAATCTAGAGAGAAATAAGAAAGAGGAGACAGTTTAGGACACAAAAAGCCTTTATGTTTGAGAAGTTAACCATTTCAACAGAGGACTCAGAAGTATTTTTGCAACTACTGTTACATTGGACAGTCAAGGATACAAAACTGCTGACAGAAGCAACAGTGGAGAGCACCAAATTAAAAAATGCATGCTTCAGCACAACTGCACAGATTCCTTCTCTCAATGAACACTTGCCTGCTCAGACTATACTTAACTCCTACCCATTTCAACCTTACGCTTCATCCTCCTCTCCCTCCTCTTCAAATTCCCCCTGCTCATCAGCAGTGGCATCCTGGTACTGCTGGTATTCGGAGAC
>JAOEHY010039056.1:0-13000 GCA_025447955.1 Psilopsiagon aurifrons | reverse complement strand
CTTGGAGCAACTGCTCTATGGAAGGTGTCCCTGCCCATGGCAGGGGTTGGAGCTGGAGGAGCTTTAAGCTCCCTTCAACACAAACCACTCTGTGACTCTTTTATGATTCTGTTGAGCAAACATGTGGGGTCAGTTCTGGTGCTCTTTCTCCAGCTTCAAATGTTTGCTGCTCAGGGACTTCCTGAGCCACAGGACCAATCTTTATGTTACTCACCTTCGATGGACTTTTCTGCCAGTTGCTTGCTTTGTAAAGCTTTGGAAAATTCGGATCTGTAGCACTCTGTGATGATGAGCTGCCTGCACACTGTGCAAAAGGTGGCTGTGGCCCTGGACCTGCTTCCTATGGCCCCTCTCAAGCTGTTGGATCCTTTTCTCCTTCTCCTTGACACTCAGTGTCTGAGACCCCTACTCCAATGCTCCTTTTTCAGGTCTCTATTCCAGAATTCCATGTTTGTTGACCCGTCCATCCTCCTGGCTGTTCCCATTGCTTTTCTGGCATGTTCGCAGCTGTGTCCCTCCCAAGGTGGGAGGACTAGCGTGACAGAAGCTACAGCAAGGAGTGCGCCTGTGCAGTGGCAGAATGACATTCCCTCAAGTTCTCTGTTCCCGTTGTGGATGTTGCTAATGATGTGTTTGCTTTCCTGTTGTGAGCTGGCACGCTTCGACCACTTCAAGCCAGGCATGGGAACAAACATTCTGTCATCTGGGCTTAGACAAGAGCTGGCACCCAGCTGCTTGGAACAACCACATGGCCCTGTGTTTTTCCAGCTGCAGGAGTATAGTTGTCCCTGGGACTTTTAATGGCAGCTGAAGTAGCATTTACATTTTGAGTAGCAACAGTCCCTAAATGTTAGAGTTGCGTATCAAATTCCTGGTTTCTAATCCAGCCCACTGATGTCATAGGCTTCTGTCCTGTGATGGGACCTTTCAGCCCGCTTCTTTGGAAACAGGGGCCAAACAGGGGCAACTGGGCAGAGTAGTTATCCCGGAAAGGTGTATACAAATACAGGCTGTGCCTCTCCCACTGGGTAGTGGATGCTTTGGGATTGCAGTGCCTGGTGCTGATGTGACTTACCTCTGGCCAGGAAATAACTGTGGGGATGGCCTGAGAAAATGAGCTGAGGTTTTAAACTTCTGCTGGTTTTATTTGCTGGTAATTCATTGCTGAGGCTGAACATCCTCACTTCTTCCTTCTGTGAAAGTGGTGGCAGATTTTCCAAGGGTTTTCTTGTCCCTACACTAGGTACACTGCTAGCAATGTAAAATATAAGTTGCATCTCTGAGAACTATTGATCCAGTACAGTGTCATTTTGTTGAATTTTTTTAAAGGATCTTTTCGGAAAGGTGGAAACATTAAATAGGAGAGGGGAAGGAGTGGCAGGGAAAGAGATTCTGAAAGGGTAGCACTCCCTGCTGCTGGCCCGAAGAATGGTACAGCAGCATCTTCTCTGCACATCTGCCCTTCGTACAGTTCACAAACTGCCTGAAGTAGCTTGACAGTGCAGAACAGGGGCAAATTACTATTGCGCCAGCAAATCCTCTGAGTAGAATGGTAATGGGGATCATTTTGTAAGTCAGCTAAAACTAAGGCTGAACAGGGTTCCAATTTTAATGAATTGCACACTGATTGAGAATTAAGAGTCAAGAATTTATTCCAACTCACTATATTATGACTAAAATAACTTTTCCCTATCGAGCATGGATACAAATTCTCCAGATCTGGCATGTGGAGCGTGCACTGCTGTGCCCTGTGGATGCTCCTGTGGGAGCCAGCAGCAACAGCTCGGTGGCTGCTGCAGGCTGCAGGCAATGCCTTACACCTCCTGCTTGAAAAGGGTGGGCTCCCCTATCTGTACAGCAGCAATGCTTAGACTGGAGATAAGAAACAATTCCTTCCTCAAAGGGTGCTCAGGCGTTGGAACAGGCTGCCCAGGGCAGTGCTGGAATCACCATCCTTGCAAGTGTTCACACACCATGGAGACAAGGCCTCAGTACCATGGCTAAGTGGTGGCCTTGGCAGTGCTGGCAATGGTTGGACTGGATGAGCTTAAAGGTCTTTTCGAACCTGGCTGATTCTATGATTCCTGTCTGAACACCTGAAGGTCTTGCTGTCAGGTCCTTGGCCAATGCAAAAGAGCACAACTTTTCACACCTATTGCCAATTGCCTCCTTTATTTAGCTTCCTTTACATCCATATCTTGCTTATAGTCATTCAGTTCCTGTTACTTCCAAATTCTAATAATTCTAATATTCACTAGTAATTTCACAAGTTGCCAATACAAGATTGAACTGCACCCAAAAACCCCCACATTGTGTGGAGCTGCACACTCCAGCAAATGTACCTCACATCAACTGAAAACTCAGACTGAGTGGTGTCCATCTGAAGGCTGGAATTCACATGCCTGCAGTGGGAGCTCTGTCAGAGCAGGGTGCTGCGGTGCTGATGCAGGGGCACAGCTCTGGTCTTGGCAATTGGCATTGTACCTGATACCCACGCAGGGAATATCCAGGGAGGTGCTGAGTGCATGTGAAGATCCTGCCTTTCTGCAGTTTGCAGACCAAATACCTACAGTGTCTGCAGGAGGAGAGTGGATCAATTGGGCAGAAAACTTTCGTTCTTTGAATTCAGGTTCATTGACATGGCGGTGTTTTTTTCCCTGGTGTGATCAAAATAAGCCTGGCAAAATATGCCCCTATTTTCTATACAAAAGCTGTGGACTCTTTTAAGTAAAATAACTGTATGAGCTTTTATACTAGCTAAATAGGGCAGCTGTTGTTGGAGTGGTGTTCTAGCAACACCCTTTCTTTCTTCTTAGAAAGGAGCTCCTGTGTTTTGCAAAGCTCTCCTCTCATCTGTACTCATCTGCAACTGATGCATCTAATAAAAATGCAGCAGATTTCAAATTTACATACATTATTTTCTAATTGCATAGATTCAAGTGTAAGCCACCACAAGCATTTGTGTTCAGATGGTGTCACAGAGAAGGCAGTGCTGGGCAGAGCTAACCTCAGACACCTAAGATGTTTCTCTAATCTGAAGGTGCATTTAATTGCAGAGTGGGGATGGGAACTTGAACTTGAGAGGGATTCAGCATTTCTGCTTTGTACAGAATGGATGGAAGGATTCCTCACCCCTGCCAGTAGTGACAAGCTTGTTCTGATTTTATACTGTGGGGGTTTCTCCTCTATGCTTTTAATTACAGAATTACAGGCTTGTTTGGGTTGAGAGAGACCTTAAAACTCAACCAGTTCCAGCCCCCTGCCACAGGCAGCACTGCCTTCTACTAGACCAGGTTGCTCCAAGCCCTGTCCAACCTGGCCTTGGTTTATCACATGTTGAAGGGTATTGCTGGTGTTAACTTCATTACAGATTCATCTTAAAGGTGCCATCTGTACTGCTCCAGTAGCTCCCACTACTTTGTTAGGACTTGTTACGAAGTTTATCAGTGGGTAGGAGTGCAACTCACAGTATTAACCTGAGCGTTTTGAGTGGTCAAAAGACCACTATGTAAAAAAGAACATTTTCCCCCTCAGGCACAGTGTCTGAGTAGATCTGTGCTTGTGTTAGTTACAAAATTAAGACGTAGCTACCTTTTGCTCAGTTATTGATTCACAGGCAGCAAAGCTGTGAGAGTAAGCTGGGCTGGTTTTCCATTTAATCATTATGGAATTGCTGATTGAATTCCAATTGATGGAGCTTTATTAATAATAATGATGTGAAATCCAGGAAGAGCATAGTTTGAGGTCTTTCCAACTCAAGGCGGAATGTGCAGAACTGACCATTAGGAGAAAGCCATTATTTTAGTTGTTACTGAGCAATTCAAATATGGAAATACTAGGCGCACCTGGAATACCAGAACATCATCTTCACACTTGCTTTTTAAGTTTATAACCAAAAGCCATTCCTGCAGCCTAATTGGCAGACCGGCTTTAAGTGCTTTATAATTCAGTCAGCATCTAGAACAGTAATAAAGTGTTTGAGTAAATGGAAGTAAATTGTCTTTAAATTACTTGCAACACTGTATTTGCAACAAGAGTTACCCAACTGTATTCATGCTCTTTTCAACTGTTCTGCTGATTACTTGACTTAGGAAAGAACTGCTAATCCAAGAAAAATACATTGCTCTTCATGAAAACACATTGAGCAAACTGAATTGCTGAGTTGTTTTCTGGGTTGGTGCAGTGGTCATCATCTGTCCCACATTAGTATGTCATTTCTAAGGCTTTGTGACTCTCTTGGTCTTAAATTGCATGATGAAGCCAAGTGGAGGGCAAACCTCTTGGTGTGTAAACTCATTGCTCTGGAGCTGGTGCTTTTCTCTGCTATAAAAGGAGGAAGGGAGCAGAAGCATGAATGTTTGAGCAACCAGCAGGTTATTGCTCTGCTTCTATCACCTCTTGCTGCAGATATCAAAATGTCCCTTTCTTCTCTCCTCATTGCTTAGAAAACTGCCCAAGCAGCCACCTAGTCCAGCATCCTGCTTCTGGAAATGGCTGGTAAGGGATGCTTAGGGAGAAGTGTAAGCTACAGAGCCTGTGAAGATCAGTTCTCCTACCCATGCCCACCCTTGCTGACTGCTGACCACAGGATTTACAAAAACCGCAGTTTGCATTTAGGTTGCTATACTTAATATCACCCACAGACAATCCATGGAGGATTTCCTTTTGGGCCTTTCCTGCTCTGCTGCCTGCCACAGCATCCCTGGGAAGCGAAATCCACCATTTTATGACCTGCTGTGCAGTAGAAGTACTTCTGCTTGTTTGCAAAACCTGCCACCTTGCAATTGCAGATTGTGAAAGGAGTTGGAGGGGCTTACCATCTTTATTGCGTCACCTTCTGACCATCTTCAGTGCGTCACCTTCTGACCATCTTTAGTGCTTCACCTTTTGACCACATAGAATGCCTTCTGTTTTTCCTTGCATGAGCTGGGCTGCAGCAAGGTTATGCAGAGCCCTGATGAGACCATGATTGTGAGAAGATCAGTGAGGTCAGAAATGGGATTTGCTTTTCTACTTTCCCCACCAATGGGCAGCTTTACTGAGAGAAACGGCAGCTAGTTTGGGTTGCTGTTTTTTTCCTTGCTCTATCATATCATTTTTTGGACATAATTATGTTTTACATAAAGTTTCTTCATGGTTCGCTTCTACCAACAGATGCTCTTTCTGAAGCTGATTAGACCACAGAGTCTGCCTGGGTCCCACAGCCCCACGGCAGAGTAAAGGTGTTTATTTATCCTTCATCCCGAATGATAACGACTTTGCCTTTGAGTTTGCTGCAAGTAAAAATCTGCTGTTGGGGTCATGGAACAGGCTGTGCCGAGGGACTCCTCTGACGCCGTCCTTGAGTTAATGTGAGCAGAAGCTGTGTATCTCTGGCTGAAGCCGTTTCACACAGACCTGCTGCCAGCTCTTGGCGGAAGGTGGAATTGTTGCCACTTCCCATGTCACATGTCATGCACCTTCCCAGGAAACTTGCTTCAGACACACATCACTCTCTTGAGCCGCTGCTGTCAGGAGGACTTCAGCTGGCCTTTGGTCGTAGGGTTACAGCTTGCAGGGCTTTACAGTAGCACTAACCCTCTCCAATGGAAATCTTTGCAACAACAAAGAGTTGCACCCTTGGGGGTTTTAGTATTTGATGTCTTTGTCAGACCCTTCTTTGCATCACTGGCACCATACATCAGATCTCTTTTTTGTGTTGAGGATGCCTCTGCGGAGGCAGAGTGAAGTCTGGAGGCAGAGAAAGGATTTGTTTTGATCTGGAATTCCAAACTTGGCCCTGAGCTGGGTTACATCCCCTCCACCTGCTGCTGTCTGCCACAGCTGGTTGTCCTCAGGGTGTTTGCTGTACAGGGAAGTCTCATACCTTGACGCTGTTACAAGTTCAGTGAGAGGCACCATGCAGGGTAAGGAACGAACCCAGCTGAGAGGTGGCTTGCTGCAAGTGCCTGCTGTTGGGAAGGGCACTCGAGAGAAGTCGTTGTCCTTCTGGACATGGGTACATGTTACCTGTGCCGTAGGCAGGTGGTGCCACCAGCTCGAGGGGCGGCTTGAGCCTGTCTATTTTGGGTACAAAGCCGTAAGTCAGAGATGAGTGACCCATCACCACCTTCTCCGTACAGGTTGTTTTCAGGAGAGAGCAATGCTGTGCTCTTGGGATTTACCTGCCATCCCCAAAGCTTTTGGGTCCATAATGTTGTGGTTGCCACAAAAGCAAATTAACTTTTGGGAAAAGGCTGTAATTGCCAGAGGACAAATTAAGCAGAACTAGCAGGGAAGCAAAACAGAGCTTTTGGTGTGGTATTTGTAGGGCCTACTGCTCATTAGAAGGGCTCAGGCAATTTTTCGTGGTGTTACTTAACAGCATGCGCGGTGGTTTTGAGTTGCTGATTAAACATCTGAGCTTTCCCTTTCCCCCTGCTTTTGCAGCTCTCCATGAATTCCCCAATGACATCTTCACAAACGAGGACAGGAGACATGGAGCTGTGGTCCTGCACGTCCTTTGTGTAAGTTTTGTGACTGCATTTCTTCTCATGTTGGTGTAGCCAGGGCTCACTGAGCTCACCGCAGGCTCGTGCCGCTCCTGCCAACAGGGCATTCTGCGCTCAGTCATGGTTGAGAGTGAGTTTCAGTAGCTACACTGACTATAACATACCTCAGTTTTACATAAGCCCCTTTGAAAAGCCCGGGTGCAGCCCGTGAGCACAACACATACTATCAAGTGAATAAATTCCCTTGTGTTACTTCAGCCAGACCAGCCTTGCTGAGGCTGGCAGCCAGCTGAGGTCCCATGCCTTCCAGAACCCTGAGCACAAGAGTGCTGCAGGGTTGGAAGGTTGAGGGAGGACATTCATGTAATTGCCTTCAAAAATAAGTCTTATCCCCATAAATTTCCCCCAGAAATCTGTGTGGAGCCCAGTATGACGTAGCTGTAGAAGAAAGAAATTATCATAGAATCACAGAATTGGGTTGGAAGGGGCATTAAAGCGCATCCAGCTCCAACCCCCTGCCATGGCCAGGGACATCTTCCACTTGAGCAGATTGCTCGAAGCCCCATCCAGCCTAGCCTTGAACACTGCCTGGGATGGGGTTGAGAGAAGGTTTTCTGTTTAGAAAGATTATTCATTGGATTGATTTAAACACAAAATAATAATTTGGGCCTCCAGAATTCCACAGAGTGGTGAGATTGCTAAAATGAGTTTTTCTTCCTGAATATGTGAAAGATCATAACTTCTCATTTATTAAATACAGTTAATATGTATCCTGGATCCTCTTGGGAATTCTGGAGGACATCAGGCAGGCAAAGGATTTGCTTCAAAGTTCAGAAATGTGCCAAGAAGACTTTAATAGCTGCTATTTTAAAGACCTTACTAATATCAGAAATCTGTGCAATTTTGGGCTTGGGGTTTTGTGATTTCTGCCCCAAACAAGTCAGTGTAATCAGTGTGCTTGGGCAAGGCCAAAATTGAAGAAACTCAAGATAAATGTACTTAAATAACCCTTGGTCTGTCAGTCCGTAGACACTTGGCCAGTGTTAGTGGACCTTGTGTTCAGCAGCTGCAGTACTCTTGCAGCAGGAAGCGCTGTCCCTGCAAATCCATTCATCGACCTTTGTTAGGCAGATGAAGACAGTTCTTTATTAACATTGTCATCATTGAAGGACTGCCAAATTGGTGTTTGGGAGGGGGAAGAGGCTTTCTCATACAGGCATGAAAATACCTGCCTCTTTTGAACGTTTTAAAAGCAGTTAATAATTTTCAGTCAGCTTAAATGAGCAGTTACCATTAGCAGTGTGCAATGATTCATGATTTAAGTATTAATGAGATGGTATTGCATGTTGCATTGCTAGTGCTCTGTGTTGTGATTTCATTTTGGCTAAATGGCTGAGACAGTTTGTTGAGTATCTTCGCAGTTGACTGTGTTGGCAAGCTGAAGACTCCCGAGTTTCCATGGGAACATTGAGTGTGGAGATGTTTTGGAAAGGGAGTAGTGGGCCCAAGCTGGATCTTTCAGCACTGAGGAGAATACCCCCCAAAATTCATCTAGACCCTTGCTCTCTCAAGGGAGCGTTGTGCAGCAGCGAGTCACACAGAGCCTCTCTGCAGCTGGAGAGACCTGCAGAGATCTGAGCAGAGGATCACACCTGCCTTGACGTGCGTCTCATCCAGTGCCTCTTTGCATCCCGAGTGCTGATAGCTTCTTTTCCTGCCAGTCAGTGCTCTCTGCCTCCGGCAGCTTTTGTTTCAGCAGGAAAAGGCTGCTGTTGGTCGTTAGTTAACTTGAGAAGCTCTATGAACTGCTCTTCATCCGTACAGAAAGTGTGTGACCATCATATACTCTGATGCATACTGGTAGCCTGTTGGCACCTGTGTAACTGTACTGCAGCTAATACGAAGAAGTGTTAGGAGAGTTAAGGATGGAATTAACTGCACACAGTTAAATACATCTCTGTGCTTGAAAAGCAGCTAGCAGGCTCCATGCAGGCACTCCAGGCAACAGAGGGTGATTATAGCAGCACATTGCTACCTTGTAATTACACGTTTCTTACATTCTAAGGCAAAAATCATTTTTTGAAAATGTCTTGACTTAGAGGAGTAAGGTGAGAATGAGACCATTGGAAATGAGCTGCTAAAATCCCTCTTAAGCTCTGCATGATCCATGCCTCTGAATGTGTTTTTTCAGGGTAGTTAAAAGAGACAAGACCTGGGCTGTAATTTTTTGTTAGTAGTAACTAATATTCTCATACAGTTGCCTACATAAAATAGGATTTCAGTTATTTTCCAGTCTAAAGTAGATTGGGTTTCATAATTGCGCTCAAGATAGTTTCTACAGGCTTTTTTTCAGTTCTGAATAAGCTGAACATACTTTTGACATACCTCAAAATGGGGTTTGGAGGACTGAAGCTTCAAGATGGAATGTCTACTTAAGAGTAAAAAGAAAAATCTGGTTT
The DNA here is from genome assembly GCA_025447955.1 of Psilopsiagon aurifrons. Taxonomy (NCBI): domain Eukaryota; kingdom Metazoa; phylum Chordata; class Aves; order Psittaciformes; family Psittacidae; genus Psilopsiagon; species Psilopsiagon aurifrons. Next base: position 4,050 of record JAOEHY010039056.1, on the reverse strand, counting down.
TAGTGACAACTAGATGTAAGCATCTGCTGTCCCAACAGAAACCTACCTCCGGTTTCTTCCCCTCTAGCAAGCAGCAAGATAGTCTCCTTGATCCATCGATGCTCCATCATTCTCTGTGACAGTTTTATCGATCAAGAATCTTTACTGACCATGTTCCAGTACCTGAGGTGCAGGACCAATCTGGATTCACCCTTTCCAGCACTGTGGCACTTGGGGACAACCCCTCTACTGTTGGAAACTATCACAAGGTGCGCAGGTCCAAGGCTGCTGGCATCAGCTGAGAAGTTTCCCAGTCTCTGTCCTGTGCTGTCAGCTCTGTGAATCCCAAGGGAAGCTCCCCCAAGCATCACTATCTGTGGCCCTGGTACAGCCCCCCGGGTGGAGTGGGAGCCAGAAGCAGCAATGACAAATCCTTTGCCTTTGCTGTAGCAAACTGTAACCCATGTCAAAGAAAACCCTGATACTTGGAGAAAACAGAGAACAGTTAGCATTTAGCAATGTGCCTCTTTAGTCTGGCTTGAAAGGGGTTGTCATGGTATTTGGGTGATAAACCTCTAGTTGTGTTTTTTACCTTCCAGCAATGCAGTTACCAAACATGTGACCGAATCAGAGCACACAAATGCACTTTGTGAGGAGGATACAGGCAGTGATGTTGCGTTGTCTGCATCGACATTTCTTCTTGGGTTTGAAGAAGCTGGATTGTAAAAGGGGCTTTGTAGTGTCAGGGAGAACAATGGAGTGATGATTAGCACGTCATCATCGTGCTTCTCTTGTTTATTGACCTCCTCTTCAAATGTGTTTATTCATTTCAGTAAAAACTGGTTCTTGCTCCTCTCCCCTTTTGCCCTTACTCCTGTGTTTATTTCTGATAGGGGTCAAATGCTATAAACTGGGGCCATGGGTGTATGCAGTAGATGGCTTCTCAGGGGATTCCCAAGGCATCTTCTTATTGTTTAATAAAGTGAAAACACAAGGACCCCAGCAGATCCCATGGTGGAGCAGAGCAGAATTACTTAACATAATGTGATGCTTCATGAAAATGAGAGTAAATCCCTAAACACTTCAAAAGCTAGGAAAAACTAGGCAGAAGCAGTTTAGTAGTGGTTTTAGGTTGGAACTGAAGAGTTCAGTTTAAAGGAAAAGCTGACCACTAAAACATATGACAGGTTTGGAGCCACAGTGTTTCATTTCCTCCTGGATACTTCTTTGGAGCTAATCGACTGATTGCTTCACTGCTATTAATCATTTCTGTGTCCTCTCTGAGATGAGGGCACACAGCTATGGGCAGTAACACCCCCACCAGGTTGCCAGTTTGGGAAGTTCAGGTTGGAGGGAGCCAGGGTCCGGGGTTTGAGAGCCTGGTGCTGTTCACTGCTGAGGGCTCCAAAGTACAGCCTGTGATCTGGCAGCTCCCCACCCCTCGAGAGCTTCACTTTTCAGTCTTGATGTTGGTCAGAACATGGCTGTCCCGGTGTTCTTGTAACATTTGACGGGTCCCAGCAGACGTGTTCCTGGCACCTCTGTAGACCTCCAGCCCTGCTGTGCGGGCACTGGAAGATGGGTTCTGTCACCTTCACGAGGCACAGGAGAGCAATTGCTTTGCTGAGTGATTTGTAAAGTTTTTGCTGATGGCAGAGGAAGGAGGGTTTAGGAATTGTTGTGTGTTTCCCTTGGAAAACCTGGTGGATGGGCAGTCTTTCCTCCCTGCCCTGTCACTGCCCTGTTATCCCAGCCCTTGACAGTACAGTGTTGGTTCCTATTTTCCCAGCTTTCTCCAGACAAATCCACAGTGTGGTGTCCAGGACACGGTTGAGGTCGAGCTCCTCTGCAGGCAGAGCTAGGCAGCACATATGGAGCAAGGTGAAGGAGCAGGGTCTGTAAGTCGCGATCTCTCTCTCAGCGGTCCCTCATGCGCCTCATTTGCCATCATCCTGTGTAGCCATGGGAACAGGATGCTCCAGAGAAGCACCTGCCTCCTTTGTGCGAGCCCCTCGGGAAATGCAGGTTGTTCTGGATGTATCCTGCCTTTGTCATTGCACCGAGTCACAGACCAGCCACATTTCATTTCTGCTGCACAGAGCTATCTCATTAGGGTGATGGTTTTCCAGTGTTTGCTTAGTGATGCTGCACCATACAGACAGCTTGCTACTGAGTGCATAGCCTGCTGCTCTGAGTGTACTTTGACTCTGTGGGTTCCTTCTTTGGTTGTTTGGGGTTTGTTATTTATTTTTAGTAATGGAGGTGTAGGTGTTTTTGTAATGCAGTTGGAAAGCCCCATGCTTGGTTATAGTGTTGGTGGTGGTGCCCCTTGGCTTGTGTGCCTCTGTGGTAGGAGCAGCCAGGAAAGGCTATCTCTTCCTTTCCCGGCTCTCTTGGGAAGAAGGCAGGGCTGTGGGAATTGCTGGCTCCTACAAGCTTTCTTGTGAAAAGCTTCTTGCTTTCACTCAGTAAAGCGAGTTTTAATCTGAGGATGAGGATTGGCACAGGCAACTCAAAGAACCACTGGACAAGCACGAAAAATTACCATTTATATCCTATGCAACAGACCATGTATTCCAGCAAGATACTTAATCCTTTCACACAGAGATTACAGTTAACTTCTCTGATGCTTGTTGGAACCATAATTTTAAAATCAATCCTAATGTAATAATCTGGGATTTGTAATCCTTTTGTTCATGGCTATTACAGTTCTATAATTTTTTTAATGTTCTTCTGGGGAAGAAGAGTGTATTTTCAGTGGGTTGCCTGTGTAAAGAAATGTATACTTTCCCTTCTAGCCAAACACAACTAAATGATGCTGGGGCTGTGACTTGTGCTTTGTGTTTGGTCCATGGCGTTGTCCCCTGTTGTGGTACACATCCCCAGCTCTGCCCATAGCACACCCATGTTCCCCAGCTGCTGCCTGCATCCCCAGTGGGTGTTTCATGTGTGCTGCTGAAATGTGCTAAACCTGCTGTCCCGCGAGGACAGACCAGCATGTGCCAAAGGAGAAGCAACAGGACTCTGTTGGATTCTCACATTAACTTAGATGGAAGCAGGTACTACCTAATCAGAATGTTGGAGCCATGCTGTGTCCATGCTCGACATCTGACATACACGTGAGACCTGCTTGCCCTGATCGTAGAATCCTAGAACAGCTTGGGTTGGAAGGGATGCTGACTGTCTTCCTTCTTTCCACATAAACCAGCCTGCACTGGGCTTCATCTTTGCAAGTCTGACTTAACATAAAACAACATTTCCTGGTTGTGTTCCTGCTGGCCCAGACTCTAAACCTGATCTGGTCTTGTTTGTTTTCCATGAAAGAAGCCCCAACAAAAAGCCCCAAACAATATTCAAGGAAGTAGCAGTTATTGTCCTCATGTGTTCCCTTATCAGGGTAGTTGCCAGTGTTCTAGCTTGTGAACCAAGCTGTTTTCTAGCCAGATACTCCTTAGATTTTGACACTTTATATGATATTGCACTCAAGCCAGTTAAATAAAACTGGGGGAGACTCTTGGCCAAAACCAGACTTGTGACAACAATGAGGTCATTGAATATAAATGTCAAGCACATAAGTCAGTACATAAGCACATAAGTCCAGCCTGCTCTGTTCTGCCAGCCAGGTGTTAACATTTCCTGAACTGGCCCACCATGATCTTGCTGCCTGCAGCAGGCTTTGGCTCAGCACCTTCAACAGATGCAGCAGCAAGTCCTTCCCCAGTGCCTCCAGGAAGGTAAGAGAAAGTGTAACAGCAGCTTCTTCCCATTCACTTTTCCACTCTTTACTCATTTCAGTCCCCTTCGGCCTTTTCTCTGGGACATGATCTTGGGAGGACAAAAGAAAATTCTTTTGTCACCTTTTCGGGTTGTGGTTGTTCCTTGTAAAAATCAGAACATAGAATCATAGAATAGTCAGGGTTGGAAAGGACCTTGAGAACATCCAGTTCTACCCCCCCTGCCAAGGGCAGGGACATCTCCCACTAAACCATGCCACCCCAAGGCTCTGTCCAACCTGGCCTTGAACACTGCCAGGGATGGAGCATTCACAGCTTCCCTGGGCAACCCATTCCA